>RJWM01001933.1:99498-141165 GCA_004363535.1 Dasyprocta punctata | reverse complement strand
AAAGTTCCCTAAGAAAAACATAAAGCTGAGAAGGTGTAAGCAAAAAGATTTGACAAATTTGACTACACAAAAACAAAAACTCTGAACTATAAAATACACCCTCAATAAAATAACAACAGATCAGTAATAGCCAGAAAGCAGATATTTGCACTAAATAAAATAGATGAGTCAATGATGTCTACAATATAAAGTAGCAGCAAATTAATTTTTTAAATGACCAAACATCCTAACAGAAAACAAACAAGCAAAAAGAAGTAAAGGATATGAATAGGCTACAGAAAAAGAAGCCTCAATTATGAGCAAATGTAAAAATAAGCTTCTAAATGCTAGAGAGAGAAGTTAATATAACAAATATTTAGCAAATATTTATAATATTCAGTGTTAAAAGTCAGAACAAAGTGCACATCAGACACTGCTGATGTGATTAGAAATGCATAAATGTAAATAAATAAATGATCGTGTATCTGAAGTCAGATATTCCATTTCTAAGAGTTTATTCATATAAACTATTAATGCCAGTACTCCAAAGATGCATGCACCAAAAAATAAAACAAAATGTTCACTCTGATATTTTTGGTAATGGAAAAAATAGGTCTTGAATTTCTATCATTAAGGACATTAAGGTAAAGTCATGAATGAAACATACCAGCACCATTTATAAATGAGATGCGGCCTGACTTAGAAAATTCTCAAAGTTCTATGACAAAATGCAAAAGACAAGTTATAGAATTGTATATATTAAGTCACTTGAATTAAAAACCGTAGGTGAAGATGTTTGTAATTATAATACTCTGAAAGACTGAGACAGGAGGATTGCAAATTTGAGCCAAACATGGACAACTTAGTAGCTTATTTAAAACTTTTCTCAAAATTTTCAAAAAGGGCTGTGACATAGCTCAGTGCAAAGGTCCTGGGTTTGATCCCAAGTGCCAATAAAGAAAAAAAAAAGCCCTGAAGCTTTCAATATATACCTAAATTTGCATGCATATAAATAAAATTAATTTCCAAAATTATCCATACATCCAACACTAGAAAAGGTCTTAAAGATTATTTCATAAATCTATACTTTGGAATCGTGACAAGAATATATTCGCACATTACCTATATGATTTTATCCTTTAATTCTTAGGAAGTTAAAAAGTAATATCTGATAACTACTGAAAAAATAAGAAACACACAAAATAACAAAGAAAAATTTTAAATCTGTACTTCCTTCATTCAAAACCCTTCCCCTTACTCCACCAAATATATATACACATGTGTGTGTGTATGTATATATCTCATACATAGAAACACATATATTTTGAATCTTATTTCTTTCACCCTAAATATTCTTCACATATGTAATTTCTGGTAATTACATGATATTCTATTGTGTCTATTCATTATAATTTATTTAACCATTCTTCCATTATTTGATGTATTATTATTTAATATATATTAAAAATATATGTATATAAATTATATATATATATTTGGTAGGTAGGTAGATAGGTAAATAGATAAGTCTTTGACAAGATTTTCTATCTATCAATCTCTGATAAGATCCTCTTCCTGGAAGTAAAGTTTTTCATCAAAGGATAGAAACCATTTTAATTTTCCTACATAGGACTTAAGATAGAAGTAATTAAACAACCTTAAGCTGCCTGAAGTCAGGACTCATGCCAAGTCCATGCCTGACAGTTGTTATAAAATGAATGAACCTGTCCAAGCCTTACTTCAAAAAATTGAATTTTCCCTAAATAAATGTTTTCAGCTAATTCCAAGAGAGTGACATCCTTGAAAGGATGCTCTGCTGTACGATGAAGATGCCATTTAGATAGAAATTAGGCAGTGTAAGTTATATCATACCTGTAACTCAGGTTCACCTTGAACTGGTCATTTAACCTCTCTGAGTTCCAATTAGCCTGTTTTCAAAATGAGAATAGTAACATCTGCCTTTCTGCAGGACTATTATGAGAACGAGTGAGCTCACCCGTGACACTGAGCTTCAGTGCTGTGTTCACCCAGGGTATTATCAGTGTTACAGGCAACTGAGTTAGACAAAAATATTATAGGCAGTCAGACAGGGCTAGGTCCTCAAAGGAGCCAGAACAAAAGCCCAGATACTTTGCAACTGTGGGGGAGACAGACACCTCCTGCTGTGGGCTAGGCCTCAAGACAAAAGATCAAACAAATACACCCACATCCTGAGGACTGATATTCTAAGTCATTCTCTACTTTATCCTTATAGGAACTAGTTTTAGCTCCTCTTGGTGGAATCACCCTGAGAAAGTCAGGAGTCAGCATCCCAACCCGCTACAGGAAGAGTCACTACTGTTAAGCATCCCCACTTACTACATGACTCGCTTACCCATTTGTTCTTGATTTAATCAATTTTACCTGAGCAATTAGTCCTATTGGTTAACCATAGTTATATCCCACCTTATGCCCACCTTGCAGGTTCCCATTTTTCCCCGCCTTGGACCCATCTAACTTCATGGTTTTACTCTATAAAAGTCCCTAGAAATGACAGAGTCTTTGGCAACCAGCTCAGGACCCCTTCTTTCCCTCAGACAGAAGCTTTCTTTCTCTCAATAAATATATTCCTCTCTTACCCTCCGTTGTTCCTAAAATTCATTCTTCAATTTTAGAGAACATCAACTCGTGCCAGACATATAGTAGGTTGGGAGTTTCGTTCCCCTATATCATCAGGACAGAGATATTTCTTGCAATAAAGTGAAAAAGGAAATATGCTTGCAATGGTTAATGGCTTCCTTCAGGAAATAGTTTCATCAGACTCTCACAAACACTTATCATATTAACAAGAGTCTGACACAGACATGTCATGAGAGGCCAGAGTGACCAGACAGGATATTTCATTCACAGTTTAAAAGAAACAGAATTAGCCAGGCATGATGGTGCACGCCTTTAATCCCAGCATTCAGGAGGCTGAAGTAGGAGGAGGGTTGTGATTTTGAGGCCGGCTTAGGCTACAACGCGAGTGCAAGGCTGGCCTGAGCTAAATAGCAAGAAGACCCTGTCTCAAAAAACTAGGGCCGAAGCCGGGCGTGGTGGCACACGCCTTTAATCCCAGCACTCGGGAGGCTGAGGTAGGAGGAGCATTGTGAGTTTGAGGCTGGCTTGGGCTACAACGCAAGCACAAGGCCGGCCTGAACTACACAGTGCAACCCTGCCTCAAAACAAACCAGGGCTGGGAGTTTGGCTCAGTGGCTTATGCACCTGTCAGGCAGGCGCGAGGTTGTGAGTTCAATCCCCAGTGCCGAAAAAAAAAAACTAGAGCTGGGAGTTTGGCTTAGTGCCTTAAGCGCCTGTCTGGCACATACAAGGTTGTGAGTTTGATCCCCGGTGCCACAAAAGTAAAAAATAAAAGAAACAGAATCATACTTTGGGAAAGAATACAAACATTCATTTTGCTCTGGTCACAAACATGGTTCTGGGGTGTTAACATATGTCCAGTCTTCACACTGTTTCTTGAAGTGCCAGAGTAGATACTCTGTTCAGAGTGTAGTCCCAATACCCTATAACCGTGTCACTGAACCCCTTATCCAGAGTCAAGGAAGCCTGGGAAGCCATTTTGTGTGATGTGACCTCAACCCTGTGTTACAGATGATAGGTCTGAAAAGGAGAAGCTTCTCCAAATTGTTTAATCAGAGCATCTCTTCCAGGATCTGTAAAAAAAGCCAGTCCATGTCCTTTAACTCTGTTGTAGCATAATAACCTTCCTTTTAATAACCTTCCCTTATGGGTATAAAGAGTAGCATTTTTTTTTGAATTACATTAACTCTTGTTCTAACTGAGAGAACATAATTCTTCAGTCATGCTAAGTTTAAAATCATAGCCTGTTGTACATTCCTGGCTCCCTTCTTTTCTCCATCTTTCTCTTCGTTCTCCTTCTTCCCTCTCTGTGATCACTTTCTTTGTGATCATGCAAATAATTAGATAAACAAACTCACAAAACATCAGGACTTGTCGTGAAAAATTTCTCCCTGTGCCAACTTCTCCCTGTGGGTAAGAAAACCTAGTAAAAGTAGGTTTTCTCACCTACGATCCCCACTCACAATCAGCTGCCAAAATTTTATAACCCAACAAAACAAGCTTGTGCTTGGACCAAGAGTACGGAGAAGAGGTAGACAAGTCACTTCCAAAGCAGCAGCTCACTGGATACAATGGAGACCATGGTGTGACTTTTCCTAAGCTCTTGAAGTAGGAGCAAGATTTCTGAGCTGCTATCCAAGGCAGCATAAGCTGTGGGACCTGCTGCATTGCATCTAAAATGAGGTCCAATCACAAAGAGGCCTTCTGTCACCAATACGAAGAGTCCCCAAGCAAGTATTTTAAAGCAGTGACTTCCACAGCTAAGTTTACAGAGGTGCCCTCCCTACCACCTAGCACTCCACATAAGTAGCTGAAAAGTCAGTCTTGAAAAAAGGAAGATGGGCTTCTCCAAAGAAGAATGAAGAAACTGGAAAGAGAGAAGGAGAAATGAGAGAAAGAGACATCATCTTTCCTGGCCCCCTCATGGCTTTCCTGTTGCAAGTGCTTGTGGTTTTTTGTTACATAAGACACCAGCAGACTTGCAATAAATTGCCCTTTGTTTTGCTGAAGTTAGCTTGAATGAGGCTCTGATAACTTGAAACAGAAGTCTAAATAATATCAGTAGATATTATCACGCTCCATTTTCCCAGTGGAAAAACTGAGTCATTAAAGTGAAGTAATTTGTCCAAGGTCATATGGTTCTCCACCCCAGATTATCTAACTCTGAAAACCAGATTATTTCTGCTGAGTTGATGAGGACAGGGTATGCAGCAGAGTTATCGCGGTCCACTGCCTCATGAATCTCTTTCTTTGCTCTACACAAGAAGTCCTCTAATAAAAGAATCCCATCCATCATTCATTTCTTACTCCTACGCATCCTTGCAATGCCCTGGTTTCCCCACATTTCTGGTCTGGAATAGAACTCCTTCCCACTCCAACCACAGCCCTGGAGTCTCTGGGTCATGGCAGGTCAGTGAGAAAAGAATTGAGAACAAGAGCTCTTGTATGTTTCCTTTCAGATCTCAGTCAAGACAGAGTGTCTGTTGTTTTCCTCAGTACTATTTGATTGTGTATTTAGAGGCTAAAAAGCAATTGGTTAACTTCAATCCTGCCAGTCTGCCAAAGATCAACACATTCTGTCTACCTGCTCATTTTGTCTCATACACAGAGATTTCTAAAATGAAGAAATTCGGCCATTGAGCAGAATTTGTGCTTTGGGATTTTCTGTTAGTGAAAATACAAAAAAGTATGCACTATTTTTAATCCTACCTGCCTAACACTACCAGTGTTAGGAATTTGGTATAGTTTTTCCCATCCTTTTTCTTATGTATCCACCTCATACAAAGCTGTTATCCAACTATTTAATTTTTGGTTTTTTTAGTACCAGGAGTCAAACTCAGAACCTGATGCTTGTCAGGCAAGTGCTACACCACTAAGCTGTAGGCCAGGCCTCAAACTATTTAATTTTATAACATATTTTTTGAAATATTGTTAGCATCTTCCACATTGATACATGGTTCCTGCACCCATAAGTTGAAGGACAGATAAGTGTTAAGAATGTAATGCAATTAAGGTGGACAAGTGCATCAGGTTCTTCCGTATCCTGCATCTAACCTTCCTTTCTCCAAAGGCCAATATGTTTATTATTTGGATCTTAGCCAAGTACTCCCTACAAGCTAGGACAGGATACAAGTTCAGCCATCAATACTTCAGCCCTGCAAGGGAAACACAGAGGCACAGGAACAGCTGAGTCAAATGGAATTTCTAGTTTCAGTTTTTTGATCCTGATTTCCATGGTGGTTGGATAGCTGACATTCCTTTTTCTCCCCACAATGTCACCAGCACTTGTTATTATTTAATTTATTGATGATAGCCATTCTTCCTGGGGTAAGATGGACTCTGTGTTGTTTTCATTTGCATTTCCCTCATGGCCAGCAATGTTGAGCATTTCTTTATGTGTTTATTGGCCATTTGTCTTTCTGTACATGTCTACTCGTTTCCCTTGCCCATTTTTTAATTAGGTTGATCCAGCCATTCCCCTTACAGGCCCTTCCCATGTTCAGTCTCCCTTAGTCCCTACCAGTTCTAATCCAGGTTCCCTTCACCCTCTCAGATGGCTTTATGGCAATTTCTTTACTGCCCAAAGGAGCTTCCATTCCTCACAACCAGCAACTCTGACCATTTGTGCATGGAGTGCACAGTTGAGTCCACCCATTCTTTTCAACTAACAACTATTTATTAAGCCCACTTGTGTCCTGTGCTACTCTGAGAGCTAGAAATACAATAATAGCAAAGATTAATTTTCTTAAAAGTCATCACTCATCCAGAACTTACTTTCTAGAAGGATTCTCAGGTATGTGTATTGGAAGATAAAGTTGTTTCCATATATCACTGTTATTATAAAGGTTGAGCAAAGTTTAGAGTAAACAGTAGAGGAAAGAAGAGACTTATAAGGTCCCAAATGATTGAACAATGAATAAACACTAGTGAACTTGCAAGCCTGCCTCATCTCTTCTCACTTTAAATTGCATATGCCTATCACTGAGTTTATATCTGTAAGAATAGTTGCATAATAGACATTAACTAATCAATGCAAACTGAGAATGGACAGTAGATGTCTCTGTATCTTAGTCCAGAGTTGTGTATGCTCTTGGAACTATAAAGGAGTTCATTCCAATAAAAAATCAATACTGTAACCAGTTCTTAATGAGGAAAATGTTGGCTTGGAAAGAGAAAGAAAAGATGGTCCAGAAGACGTTAAGTCATTCATCCAGACTATGTTCACCAAGCTGTTTATCCCTACAGTTAGAATTCAACTGCTTCAGAAGTAACTGAATGTGTGGGTTTATGGGTGGGTAGAGAGATGGGTGAATGGGTAGATAGATGGTAAATTGATAGATAAAGGGGTAGCTAAATGGATAAATGAATGGTTAAATAATAGAGATCAACCAATGAAGATTAAATTTCAGCATGTGGTTTGATAGGTTACAGTCCTCTTACCAACGAGCAGTAAGTGTTCTTTATAAATTCTGGAATAAATCATTTGTCATATATATGTGCTACAAATATCTCTGAGTCTGTGGCTTGCCTCTTCAACTTCTTAACAGTGTCTTTCAAAGAGCAAAGTTTTATATTTTGATGAAGTCCAATGACAGAATTGTGGAAAGAATTAAGTTCATGAATCAAAGTACCACTGTACATTAATTTTTATAATTAGTGACTTTTGTGACCTGTTTAAATAATTTTTGCTTCCTTGTAGGCTTTGAAGATTTCCTCATGCTTTTTCTAAATCTTTTTAGTCTTAGCTTTTACATTTAGAACTAAGATCCACTTTGAGTTCATCTTTTTTATATATATAATATAATATGTACATTGAGGTTCATTTTTTGTATATGAATGCCTAGTTATTTCAGCATCATTTGCTGTTATTAACTTTTAACTTAATTAAATATTGTTTTAAAATAAAATACTGTTTAATTTGCCTTCTTGAAATCTGGCAAAACTTCCATTGTTCCAGCAGATGATTTTTCTTGTGTACTCGAAATTAACATGTATTTTCCAGTTGTTGGTCACAGCGTTCTCTACATGTGCTGAAGTTAAATTTGCTGATTTTATGACCCAAAATTTGTATATTACTGCTAATTTTTTCCCATATATTTTATCAATTTTAATGGATGAGATGCAATAAAAGCTTCCAATATGGTTGTGGTTCTGTTTTGCTTTATATGGTTTGATTCCATCTTATTAGGTGCGTAGAAACTTAGAATTTTTATACCATTTTGGCAAAATTAATCCTCTAGCACTGTGAAATATGCTCTTTATCTCTACTAATTTTTGTTATAAGATCAGCATCTTTCAACCTTTATATATCTACATCAAATTTCTTTTGGTTAGATTTTCCATTGTGTATATTTTTTTAACCCTTTTACTCCCAATTTTTTTCCATATTCTTGTGTCTTTGACATGTCTTTGTACCCAACACATAGATGGATTTTCTTTCATTCCAATTTGACAGCTTATGTCTTTTGATTGGAGCATAAAATCTACTTACCTTTGAGGTAAACACCGATAAATCTAGGCATTCATATTAGTTTCCGAGAGTTGCCACAACTAAGTACCACAGACTGGAGAGTTTAAATCACAGACATTTGTTTTCTCACAGTTCCAGAGACTGGAATTCTGAGATCAAGATGCTTCAAGGGTTGATTTTTCCTGAGGCCTGTCTCTTTGACTGATAGATAGTCATCTTCTCCCTCTGTCTTCACAAGGTTTCCCTTCTGAGTCTCTACATTCTAATATCCTCTCCTTACAGAGAAACAAGTCATAGAGTATTTGATAAAGGCTCACCTTAATGATCACATTTAACCTTAATTACTTTCTTGAAGGGCCTAGTTCCAGATATAGTCACAATACTAAATATTGGGTGTTAAAACTACAACATACAGCTTTGGAAGTTGGGGAGGCACCATTCGCCCCATAACAGTAGTAATTATGACAACCATAAAGCTACCATCTACAACCTGCCTTTTGTTTGTTCTTTGGGTTTTGTTTTGTTGTCTTTTCATGCTTCATTTTACATTTTTTTTATTCCATCTTTTCTCTGTCATATATTAATCGGTCTTTCAGTGTTACCTGGAAATTACAACATGTACCTTTGACTTACCAAAGTATATTAATTGATGCTTTATTCCTTTCTGGACAACACAAAGACTTTAGAATACTTTTCAAACTCACTTCTCATTCCCACTTGTTTCTGTTAGCCTGTATTTTCATTGCAAATATGTTTTCAGTTCTACAATACATTATTGTTATTTATACAATCAATTTTAACTTAAATATTTGCACATATTTTCCTGGAAACAAAATTCTCTGTTTCACATGCATGAGGCCCAGATTTCAATCCCACTAAAGCAAGCAAGCAAGCAAGCAAGCAAGCAAGCAAGCAAAAGAAAGAAAGAAAGAAAGAAAGAAAGAAAGAAAGAAAGAAAGAAAGAAAGAAAATTTCTGCTTTATTTTTTATAATACTATTGTGCAACATGTGAAAAGAGGTATGAATGGAGGCAGGACTGAAATTCCAAACTCGCTCTGGAGTCTGAAAAGAGGAGATAACAGAAGTCAGATGAAATTTTAGCACCAAGGATAGAACAAGGTAAGCTATAAGAGTATCTCATAAAGATAAAACTGCTGTCACATGATATTTGTTAATTTCTGTGTTTTTTTTCTTGTTCTTGGTTTTTGTTTTTGCCATTGTTTTTAAGGTGCTGGGGATTGAACCTGATATCTCAGGCATGATAGGCAAGCATTCTACTACAGAACTACACTCCCAGCCCATTCATTTCATTTTGTTGGTGAAAGAAAAGGTAAGTGTGACATACAAGAAGTGAAGGCAAGAGTCTGGAAATGGGAAGAGAGGATTTATGTTAGCTGAGTCACATAAAAACTGCAACCAGTGTCAAGTGGAATTCAGAAGTTGGTAGGCAATTGGCATTCCCAAATTTAGGCTCCTGGATTAAAGAGGCCCAGAAAAACACAGCAGAGGCCCAAAAATCACATTTGTGACAGGAGAGCAAATGAATTTGAATGATAAGATCTAGTTTACTGTAAATACAGTATTGTCAGCCCCTGCTCATAGGCTTGTGAAATCCTGTTTAGAGGTTTGCAGCTTCTGAATATGCAGCCTCATTAATGAAAATGAGCTACCTGTATAGAGTAAAAATACCCTTTTCTTCACCGATTCTAAATCATGTATCTTCTTACTGATGTGATTCCAGTCATGGCATTGATAAGGGCAGCCTAGCTCAGTCTTCCCATTACAAGCATTAAGGGCCACACTTCAAGTCTTGCATATTAAAACGAAAGCATTAGGTTTGCTAAATCAAAACACCCAAATGTTTGTTACCTTCCATGGTGAAGGGAAATGATGACAAACTCTTGCCAGAGGCTTGGACTGCCTTAGTTCTTCGCCTCTCTTGGAGTTTTCCTTCTTTACAAACAACCACCAAAGGTTCTCTTTGAGGATATCTCAAGTGAGGAAATTTTTTTAAAAAATCAACCTTATGCCGGGGATTTAGCTCAGTGGCGTAAGCACCTGCCTGGAAAGCGCGAGGTTGTGAGTTGGATCCCAGGTACAAAAATAAATAAATAAATAAATAAACACTATTCCCATAATTACTATCAAGTTAACATTTATTCAATGTTTTCCAAAGGCCAGACTCATTGCACTCAGCTCTTACTGTATGTATTGTATTGTATTACATTATCTCATTCAATGATTGCAACAGTCCTACCATACAGACACTCCTATTATCCCTATTTGAAATATTGGCAAGATTAAGTAGTTTGTCCAAGGTTAACTATATAGGAAATACTAAAGCCAAGAATTGAGGTGGTTTCTTACTCTAAAGCTGATGTCCATAAGCAGCACTTACACTACATGTTAAAATGAGCTTCCTATCAATATTATCTCAATAATTGAATTCATGGGACCAGGGATACAGCACAGCTGCACAATGCCTGCCTGGCAAGTGTGAGGTCCTGAATTCGATTTCCAGTACCCCCCCAAAAAAAATTTTGAATTTATTATCACTAGCTTATCTTATCTCACTGCAAATTTGCATAGGATGCACAATCAGTAAAAACCACCTTTTTAAAACCTCATCCGTATAAATTCTCAAATATGGTCTGTCATCTTCCTGTTTTGTGCTCTAGCTGCTGATTTCTTTGCCAGAGACTGAATCAACCAACCTGAACAAAAGAGGACATATATGAGCAATAGCTGTTAGGAGAATGACAGTATCATTAAAATCTATACACAGCAGGGAAAAAAAAAAAACCAGTTGGAACACACATAGATCTACACAAATTGGATGACAACTCATCTGATCCATTAGATTTTGTAGCAAAATGATATAGTTCAAATCCTGACGTTCCTTCCAGGGTCCTTCCTCCTTTTTAATAGCAAAGCTATTTTATGCTTATTGGTTTGTGGAAGGGAAGTGAGGTGGAGGAGGAAAGAGGAAAACAAAGATATAAATATCCCTATTTTCCTGGCTCTAACGTTTTTAAAAACCTATGATGCTAGTGGCCTGGAGAAAGAACTCTTAGTTTAGACAAACTATTTCTTGGAAAACATCTTGAATAAGTGTAGCAACCACAAAAACAGGAACAGGGAAGTCCACGATGTCATGCTCAGGCCAGCAAGAGAGGCCCAAATTGGGTGACAGCTGTCTTATCCAATGTCCATGTAGCAAATTATGTTTCCAGAATGTAAAGATAATCCTAAGTCAGGAAGAGACTTCAAATTAGTTTCAATTTTTCCACCCTAATGAAGCAGGGGGCTCAAACAGAAATTAGATTAAATTTCAAAAATATGTTACAAGTTGTTTTTGTTATACACTCAAGCTTCGGGACCAAAACTCACACCCAGGACAACGCACACAGTTGAATGCAAATCAGGAAAGCTTCAATGGCAGACTTCTGGCTCAAAGAGATTCTTGGAAAATGACAGCAAGGAAGACCTTCCAGGCCACGAGTTTGGAAGATTTCTGGACAGCCAAAGGGACAGGTCATGTTTCACTGCCAAAAAAAATAAAAATAAAAATAAAAAACCTCAGATGAAAGGACAATTTTTCTCTTTACAGGCATTCCCAGAGCAGGGACATCAAACAAGTTCATAACACTCCTTCTTGAGGAAAGGGCCAAGATGTTACATAAAGTTCAAAACCAGTGTTCAGCCCAAAGCCCATGCCTGATACTGAACCTTCTCTAAATGTGTTTGTAACCTTGTTTACCTCCAAACAGAGAGCTGTGCTTTGGTACTCTAGAGTCTTGATGCCATTGCTTGCTCTTCTGTTTGGGAGAGGCTAGATAATCTCTCCTATAGCCAATAAACTAAAAAGGGGAGGGATCTATGGGTCCCTGCTGGATTCAGCATCTATGCTGTATCCAGTCCTCTCTGGGTGTAAAATGTCTTCTTTCTGCCAAGAGTTTGTATTCAATTCCACACACACCTTGAACTCAGTTGATGCGCTGGCAGTGAGGCAGGGAAAGAAAGGGCAGGGAAGACAGCTCCTGTATCAGTAAGGAGGCCTGCAAGCTTTTTAGAAACGCTGGATCCAGGACCCAATTTAGATCTGCTTAATATGAATCTGAACCTTCCCACAAGCTCTCCAGGTGACTTGGGAAGATTAGTGAAGTGTGAGAAGCAAAGGTCTAAGGAGCCAGCCTCAGCCTCCTGGAAATACCAAGACCCACTCAACTGTTCCAGGGACATGGATTCTTCATGCTGGGAACACTTGCAGTCCCCTGATTGGCATGGAGGAGAGAACAGGCCTTGGGGTTGATCTGATTGAGTTCAAACTCTGGTTTCTTAATGTATTGGTTCTGGAGCCTTAACTAGTTTGTGCACTATAGATCTCAATTTTCTAATCTGTAAGATAGGAACAAGACTGACACTAACAATACTTACTTCCTGGGGTGGTTGTGTGGATTAGATTAAACAAAACGCATAAGACATTTAGAATTGTGTCAAGTGCAATAAACCCTCAATAGATGTTAGCTGTGAGCATTCTGAAGAGGAAACATCTTGTGCTTTGAATGTCTAATAAAGGTTCTGAGATCTTCTTGGAGATTCCTTCTGTGTTCTTCCTTCTTAACTGCAAAAGACACCAGGAATGATTTTAACTGCTTCTGATCGGAAGGAATGGTATAAATCATTGTTTCTCAAACTTTATTCATTTCAGAAGCAGCTTCATTCTTTTTTTAACCATATCTATATATAACCCTTATGTGTTATTTTTATTTAAATCAATTTACAACAAAGTTGGATTTTAAAAGCTACATGCTAAAGTAATAAATAATATCTATAAAATCAGTAGTTTCATTTCACTCATATTAAAGTGAAACCATAACTATGGTAATAATTATGTTCACGGACACATAAAAATGTTACTAGAACTCCAGGAAGTCTCTTTGCTTCTATGTTAGCATTTTATTAGCTCTCAGCTATCATTCTAAATGTTTCGACCATCTCTCTCTGCTCAAGTGATTTGAGCTGATCTTTTGTTTCCAGCTCATCCTGCTGGGTTGAAGACCACAGCTCCCGAATCACTTGCCTAAGATAGCACAGCCAGTACAGGGTAGGAAAAAAAGATCAGATTCAGGCTTTTCAGTACTACAGTTGACCAAAGCATTCTTATTCTCCCCAGGAGCACAGAGCCAGTAGCTCTGTCTATGTCCCTATCCTATTCTCCCTGGTTGGTGATTTTTGTTTTGTTAAGGTTTAGACTCCTCTTCTTTCTGTACCTAGCATGATTACTAAATTCATAGCATCATTCCCAAATTGTTGCAACTTTCATTTTGCAGTTTCCCACTTTGGTTGAGGAGCAATTGCTTCCAGTGACATCAAGCTTTGTCTCATCTAACAAAAGTAACAGCTTGATTTTTCTTCCATCCTATTTGTCACAAAGCATCTTTCAACAGATGAGCCTCAGGAGCCCAATTCCATTCTCCTTAAACATTCAAAGCTACTCTAAAACAAATGTGCAAGCAGATGCCCATGAGTGACAGCCTCCAACCCAATTTTTTTCTTTTCCATTTTTTTCTAGGTGAACTACCAAGTGAAGCTCTAGCAATTCTTGAAAATATTAATCAATGTAGGGGAAAGAAAAGTGGATTAGCACTATGTGCCCCACTTTATGACAGGCATGAGTATATTCTAAAATGTTGTGTCATAAGCACTCAATTCGATTCAGCAAGCACTTCTGAGGGCTTCATACAAGCCACAAATGCTAGGCTAGATACTTTCAGGGTTTCAAGTTAGATGTGATATTCTGAAGCCCACACAGAAAAGATGTATCTATGCCATGGGGTCAACCCACAAAAAAGTTCTCTCCTTGTACTTCCCTGAATCATGAATTCTCAGTGGGGTGATTTTGTCCCCTAGGGGCCAAAAAACTGTTCTTGGAGGCAAAAATATCCTAGCAGTTACGTCTTTACCAGCACTATCTTATTCTTTCATATTTTATTTCTCTTATGAGAGAGAAATTTAATTTAATTTTAATTCATTTAATAATTAAGATTTTTTCTTGAGACTAACAGAAAGGAAAGAGAAAGAAAAGCTGAGAAATTGGTTTAAGTGAAACAATCATTCAATGGTGCTGCTTCTCCTTTGTCCTGGAAAGACTGTTTCTATTATCTGTGCTAGAGAGAGGGCCCAAAGAGGCAAAAGAGCAAATAACTTGCTAGCTGCATCATCATTTTCAATAGTGAAATGATTTAAATGTTTATCAGCTCCACATGCTTCAACAAACTCTGGTGCCTCTTTATTATGAAATATTAAAAAGAATGGGGTAAGTCTAGAGAGAAATTGACATGAAGAGTCTTCCCAGTCATGTTACCAGCTGGAAAAAGCAACCTGCAGAAGTGTGATCCCTAGGAATCCCAGGGGAATTGTTTCCAGAGACCCCCAAGGATACCAAAACCCTAGAATACTCAAGTACCGAATATGTATCTGTATATAACCTAGCTAATCCTGTAGATAACTTATAAAACTTATAACATAATGCAATGGCAATATAGCTATATATAGTTTTTTTTCTGAATTGTTGAGAGAAGGACAAGAAAAATCTGTATAATACAGATGCACATTTTTCAAATATCTTCTATTTGTAGTTAATTGAATCTTCAGATATGGAACCCAGGGAAAGATGGGAGACAGCACTTCATATAGTTTCTGTGTGTATATGTGATATATGTAAATGCAAAAGGAAGTCAATGGAAGTTTACACATCAAAATGATAAATTCAGATCATCTTTGGGAATAAGAATGAATTTGAAAATAGAGACGGGATTGAAGAAGTCAGAAATTTTTAATTTATTTCATTCTGTGTTCTTTCTTTTGGTCCTCTGAACAAAAATGAATCGCAAATAACTCATATCAATAAGACTAATAAATATTTATAGAAACTAGTCCTATTTTTTATCTGCCTAACATTAGAAAATTTTCCTTATCTGAAGAAAGAGAAGATTTCTTCTGCTGTGAAGAGAAAATTTGCCACTTGATTTCTAATAAAACTGAAAATCAAAGCCCTGTGTGCTCCAGTTGGATTCAGGTTTTTATCTTTTTAATCACATTATAGGAAAATGACATAAAGACTTGCCAAGTCTTTGAAAAAAAATAATTTCCTAACATTTGAAGTAATGGAATAAATCAAAAAGTAAAGATAGATGGTGTTATGGCTTGTGTCTGGATGTCCCCACAAACCTCATGCGGTCATGGGGGCAGGCTTCTACAATTTGTGATTGATTCATGGTTCAGTGCTGGGATTGTGGGTGTGAGTGCTACACCCACACTAGGGTGGATAGCCTACATACTATATAAAGGCCAGAAAGAGTGTTCTCTGTGCACTCCTTCCTTGGTGTTTGCAGTCTTCTGGCCATTATGGACTATTGCTCTCAGTCATGTGCTACCCTGCCTTGAACCCAGCTGATTATGGACTGAAACCACCACAAACTGTGAGCTAAATAAACCTTTCCTTCCTTAATTTTGGGCTTGGGTATTTTGTCTAAGCAATGAGAGAAAAGTAACCAAGACAGATGGATTTTACTACCAAAAACTGAAACATTGGTGAACATCTCTTCTAGAAGGTGGTTTGGCAATGCATGTCAAAACAAAAGTGAACACACCTATCAACAAGCAGTCACAGTGCTAGGAAGTACACAAGGATGCTTATTGCTGTGTGCTTCAAAATGGAAAAAGGTCAGAAAACATTTAAAATCCTATCAATGGGGGAATGGATCTGCAAAACATGGCAGATATACAATAGTCTCCTGGTCATCAGGGAATATTCCAAGACCCTGTAGATACCTGAACCCCTGGATAGTACTGACCACTGCAATACCTTAACAGAAAATCTAGCAACCAGACTGATGGTGGAAAATTCAGACAGCATGGATACTCTGGACACAAAGATGATTCATGCCCTGATCTGCACAGAGTGGGGCAGCACAAGATTTCACCACAGCACTGAGGATGGTGTGCACTTTCAAACATACAAAGTATTTACTTCTGGAATTTTCTATATGATGTTTTCAGACTGTGGTTGACCACAGGAAACCGAAACTTCAGAAAATGAAGCTACAAACAGGGGGAGCCCTGTAGATAAAGTTACTCTGTGTTCATTCCCAGTGATGTTCTGTATTTACTAGCATGGAAAAAAAGCCACAAGATACTGTATTCAAAAGTAGTTTAGAGACGTGCACAGAGAGAACAATCTTGTTTACATAAAATTGAATGCATCTTTCTATGTATACACAAGGAGGTTTCTAGAAAGAAACTCAAGATGTTAACAGACTTTACCACTGGCTACTGGGACCTCAGGTCATTTTTACTGATTTTGTACTCCCATGTAGCTTGAATTTTGATGAATATATGATTCTTACCAAACCCCTAACAGCCATTTCTATTAAAATAACACAGAATAGTAAAATACAACTATAATGAGATGTAACAGTATAGGAAATGTGAGAAAAAATATTTACAATCAAAATATTAGACAAAGGACTCAGCATGGAGCATCAAAGATGTTGCTCTGAAATGAGGCTCTGCCAATAATGTGCTAAGTGACTTAGATTCTCCCCAAACTTCTCTTTCCTAGGTAGTAAAATGGTGATAATAATCCCAAAAGCTTTTTAAAGGATTTGATGAGATAATTACAAAAACAATATGCCTACATCATCACAGAATTTTATAAATCATAGATTAAAAAGAAAATCAGGAATTTTTGTATTTGAACAGACAGTAAAAGCACATGTCAGAGTATTTAACATATACAACAGAAATACTCCTGGTGGTTAAGTTTAATTATCAGTTTGACTGGATTAAGAGACTCCTGGAGAAGTGATTGGGTCATGAGGACCCTTTACTCATCAGCGGATTAACCCGTTGATGCTCATAGCTGAATGTGCTACTAGGTGAGGCCCATTTGAACATGAGTTGCTGGGGACGTGCCTTGGAGTGTATATTTCTTATTGGCACTCCTTTTCTTGTGCTCTGCTTCCTGGCTGCCTCAGGTTGAGCAGTTTTCCTCCACCAGACTCATCTACCATGCCATTTCTGCCTTGGAGTCAGCTGACCATGGACTGAACCCTCTGAAACCATGAGCTAAAATCAACCTCTCTCTTTAAATTGTGGGCATTGGGTATTTTGCCCAATGATTTTACAGGGATCCGGGTATGGTGACACATACCTGTAATCCCAGCACACTGAGAGGCTGAGGAAAAAAGACTACAAATATGGCCCCAGCCTGTGCAATTTAGTGACTCAACAAGTCTCAAAATTAAAAAAATAATAATTTTTTTGAATAAAAAGATTTTCAAGGACTACAGTGGTTCACAGAATCATCGTGATGTTACACCTCTCAACCTCAAAAGCTTGATTCTAAAAAGTAATGGTACAAGACTTTCCTAGTTCTTATGCAGCTATTGCAAATTTTGGAGAATATTTTTATATAGCATTATGAAAATATTTCCAAGATATCTTTTTAAGTGAACAAGGTAGATAGCAATGTACATAATATGCTACCAATTGTGCTAAAAAAGAAAACACAGAGAAGAGAAAAGGAATGCTTGGGTGCTATATATAGGTCACCTTTCCCATCACTGAAACAAAATACCCAATGCCCACAATTTAAAGAGAGAGGTTGATTTTAGCTCATGGTTCCAGAGGGTTCAGTCCATGGTCAGCTGACTCCAAGGCAGAAATGGCATGGTAGATGAGTCTGGTGGAGGAAAACTGCTCAACCTGAGGCAGCCAGGAAGCAGAGCACAAGAAAAAGAGTGCCAATAAGAAATATACGCTCCAAGGCACATCCCCAGCAACTCATGTTCAAATGGGCCTCACCTAGTAGCACATTCAGCTATGAGCATCAACGGGTTAATCCGCTGATGAGTAAAGGGTCCTCATGACCCAATCACTTCTCCAGGAGTCTCTTAATCCAGTCAAACTGATAATTAAACTTAACCACCAGGAGTATTTCTGTTGCATATGTTAAATACTCTGACATGTGCTTTTACTGCCTGTTCAAATACAAATTGATGGTAAAAGTTATATGTAACCTGAGACTATGTCCATACTAAATCATTCAGTAGAAAAGGTATTATATAAAATTTATGCATTTGATACCTATAACTACTACAGAGTCGTTGATTTTAAGAAGCACATTTTTCACAGTTTAGCATGTCTGAAATCAGGCTATATCCTACAATCAAATGTGTTACCATCTTGTAATAGATCATATTGGCAGGACTATTCAGTCCTTACAAAAAGAAACGTTTCTTATTTAGAGTACATAAAATAACTGATGTCTTATAAGTAATAGCATCTTAGAGTTGATAATGTACATGTATTTGTTATCTTTTGCTGCAAAACAAATAATTCCACAGCTTAATGCCTTAAAATGTCATTAACTATTTCACAGTGTTTGTGGGTCAGGTATACATGCACAAATTAGACTCTGCCTCACATGCTACACTCAAGGTATCACCTGGGACTAGCATTGCCTCAAGATTTGGCTGAGGATACATTCAATTCCTAACCTGCCAGCTACTGGCTGTGTTCTGTTTCTTGCAGTTTTCTAGGCCGAGAGCCCCAGTTCCTTACTGGCAACTTGCTAGAAGTGACCCTCATTTTCTTGTCACATGGGCCTCTGTTTGGGAAAGCTCACAACATGGCAGCTAACCCAAAATGAGAAGGCAAATGAAACACAAGTCACAATTTTTATAACCCAATCTCAGAAATGACATCCTGTTACTTTTTCCATTTTTCTATTATTCTTTAGATTAAGTCACAAGGTTCAGCTCACACTTTGTTACATAGGGGCTGAAAACCAAGCAGCAGAGATCTCTAGGAGGCTTTTTAGAAACCATCTACCATAGTATGAGATCTATACTGATAAAAGTAAGGAAAAGATTAAAAAGTACACTTTGTCATGTTGTTGTGATTAAAAAAGAAAGGGGGAAAAAACCTACTATTCATCATGCCACTCCTTTCAAGCAAGTCTACTAGTATGTGCCTTTACTAGTGTGTGCAAGATGAAGCCCAGAGACCTGGGAGTCTCTATCCAAAGCTAAGACACACTTCCCACACTGACTTAAAATCAAACAGGGCAGCCAGCCACACATGTTGAGGTCTGTGTGTGACCCTGGGCAGCCACAGAGACAATGGCGAATCAAAGCAGCATGGTTGGAGCCACGGAGGGCACCTAGCTCACAGCACCACTCCCAAGTCAATGTGCGAATCATGCTTCAAGGTGAAGACAGGAAACACTCAACATCTTCACACCTCAAACCTCTGGATTTTCCACCACAAATTCTTGACCCTGAGTAAAGCCAACCATTCCTTATCTCTGTTCCTGCTTCCAGGATGCCAAACATTGCTGGAGGAGCTTCTAAAATTATGCCAGTTGGTTCTGCAACAAATCGGGCTTTGGAGCTTGAGAAGGGAACACTTTGTGGCTCATGCCAGTGACTTCCCATTCTCTTTCCCTTCAGCAGCGAGAAAATAATTGCATATGTGTATTCAAATAGATGCTAGATGGATAACAATAACAGATGATAGATGGATAGACAGAGAGATAGATAGATGCTAGATGGATGACGATGATAGATGATGGATAGATAGATAGGTGCTAGATGGATAATGATAGATAGGTAAATAGATAGATAGATACTAGATAGATGACAATGATAGATGGATGAATAGATGCTAGATGGATGATGATAGATAGAAGATAGATAGATAAATAATGATAGATGATAGAAGATAAGTGGATGGATAAATAGGTAGATGGATAGACAGATGACAGGTAGATGCTAGATAGATAATAGGTAGATAGGGTTTATAGTACACATTATTTATAATAGACACAGGTGAATTATATATTGTGATATAGATATAAATATATATAAATATATATAAATATAAATATATAGATATAAATATATATAGATATATAGATATAAATATTTATAGGAGTAAGATAACAGAAAAAGTGCTCTAAAAATGCAATAAATTGCTGTAACCCACCTTCATGAGTGAGACCACCTCACATGCCATTGCCCTATTGGGAAGGCTTGCACAGGGACCCTTACTGCCTCAACCACTCCTTCCAATTGTTAATGTCGTCACTCAAATATCCTTTTACTCCAAAGGTCTTCCTTGATCCCCTTGATCTTTGATCCCCTGATCCCCTTGCGTCAGCATGTTGAAGGTCCCCTGGGAACTGTGGTGAATATATATGGACACTCTAGGCTATTTTGAAATTTCAAGGAAAGCCTAATGATGGTTGGCATCCACTGGACACTGAGAACTCCTACCTAGTTGGGGGTATTCTACAATTTCAACATTGTATCACTGCGTTCTTTTTATTGATGTTCTATTTTGGCAAAGTTAGGTTTGGAGTTGTTGATGAGATTTGTTAAAAATAAATAAGTAAATAAAAACAAGCACCACATGAAAATCAATGTCATAAAGGAAATAAACGTGGCAGTGTCCAATCTAACACTAAGAAGCTGTGCAGTACCCAAATGGCAAACACGTCATTAGCAAGTAACCATGATTATTTAGAATAAATATCTATCTAGATATACATACAGAATATAAAGCTCATGTGTACGTGGAAGGAGATATAGAAGGAGTGTGAGGGGTCTGTATCTAGTCACGCAAGCACGTAGAAATGAGAATATTTATTTTTAATAAACATTCATGCCCTACTACATCTTTGGGACATGAATAGTTATTAAGTTTTTAAGATCACAGTCCTTGCTAAATAAAACACTGAAGTATTTTGAGAGTTCATTGAAACACAAATGAACTCTGAGGACCCAGAACACTTGGGAAACTCTGCCCAAGAGGCTCATCCCCAGGTCACCTCCCTTTGTCCTGTCTTTGACCTCCTGTTAAGGTTTGTGTTTGGATATCCCCTCAAATCCTCATGTGATCATAGGGGGCAGGCTTTTCAAAGACTGGTGAGTCTAGTATTTGTGATTGGTTTGTTGTCCAGCACTGGGGTGGGTAGCCAGCATACACTATAAAGGAGGGAAGGAGGCATGCTTTTTCCTTTTTGCTCATCACCTTTGGTACCTGCCACTGCCATGAACGGCTGCCCCTCTGCCATGTGCCACCCTGCCTTGCAGCCAGCTGATTATGGACTCAGACCTCCACAAACTGTGAGCTAAATAAACCTTTTCTTCCTTAATTTTGGGTATCAGGTATTTTGTCCCAGCAACAAGAGAAAAGTAACTAAGACACCACTCATCACATGGTAATCATCCTACTTGATTGTAATTAGCATATTTGGAGCTGTCTGTTGCCAGTATAGGTAAAACACACACCCATGCACACACACCTGCTCATACACATACACATATACACACTGCTGTTTGTCTCCTTCCGTATCAAGGGAACTTCCTCCATTTCTAACCAGCGCAAGACAGAAAAAATGGCATAGCACATGCATAAAAATTCAGAGATGCCAAAGCCCTGTTTGAAAGGAAAATTTCAGGAGAAGAATGATAAAGGACACTCATGAAGTGTGATATGACAGCACCAGTCCACTATTCTTCCCAGCCAGTCCCTCAGAGCTCCACATGGAAGGAAGTCACTGTGAGCAGAAACAACAAGAGCGCTGGGGAAACTGCACATGAGAGAAACTTCTTGACTGAGGGAGATAATGTGTAACACAAAGCATAGACAAAGCTGTGTCCAGAACCCCACCCTGACAGTGACTCTGATACGTGCAAGGTCACCAGTTTTTCAGGAAGTAGGAATGGAACAGGCAAGGGAAGCCAGATAAGACAGCATGAGGAGAACAGATGTTGTGGGAGTGACTGCAAGATAGACTGGCTTCTGGGACTCCCCTGAACATCCGGCAGTGGGTTTGGATGAGGGATGAGGCCATGCCACTCACAGATGGGAACAGTTTGGACCCACGGTAAGCTGTATGAGAACAAGGAGCAGGTCAAGCATCTTTCCCACTGTCTTTAGTCCCTCGGCCAGGTGACAGCTCATTTATGCTCATTCTTTTCTGCCTGTATCTGTTTTTTGTTTATTCCTAACTTTGTGCTAGAAAAGCACAGATACTTCTAACCGAACTCAATACACCAAGAAACAAACTCACGGGATTTGTCATTTAGTGTTCCTGTGTCCTTTGTTTTTCGTTTTGAATTTGTTTTCTTTGGGTTTTGGTTTTTTGCTTTTGGGGGGGATTGTTTGTTTGTTTGTTTTTCTTTTTTTCTTTCTTTTTTTTGTTTTTTTGGGGGATTTTTTTGGTGGTTTTTTTGTTTTGTTCTGTTTTTTTGGATGTTTGTTTGTTTGGGTTTTTTGTTTGTTTGTTTGTTTTTTGGGTTTTATTTTCGAGATGGAATCTTGCTGTTTCCTAAACTGGTCTCAAATGCATGAACTCAAGTGATGCTCCATCCTTACCCTCTCAAGTGGCTGGGATAACAGGCATACGCCCCCCTGCCTGGCTACCCCATGTCTTTTGAAACCCCATAACTAATTCTCCATGACAATTTCTGTCTCTAAAATTTCTCTTGGATACCACCTCTTTCAAGTCCTCATTTCTTCCATTCCAGCAGGTCCTGCACACTGCTTTCTCTCTCCATTTTTTTTTTTTTTTGGAAGGAGTGTTTTGTTTTTTGAGACAGAGTCTTCCTATGTAATTCAGGCTGGCCTTGAACTTACTGTGTAGCCCAGGCTGACCTCAAACTCATGGTGATACTCCTGCCTCAGCCACTTGAGTGCTCAAATTACAGGCATGCGCCACCATGTCTGGAACAGCACCCTGTTTCCTGAACACCAATTGTTTATTCCACTATCAGAAAATTCCCACTACTCCTTGTTCAGTATCCAATAAAGACCAAATTCTTTAGTAAATCTCATGAAGCCTCTACTTGCAAATTCACTTTCTCCGAGTTCCCTCACCCTACATTGAATGTCACCTATCCTCATTTTTGCAGTCATTATTTCTATTCATGGGTCATGATATTTCTTCCCTCTCATCCTAGTTTATAAATTCATTGTATTCTCAGGTTCGTGATTTATTCTTATATTCCCTGAGGTTCCTATGCCTAATACAGTGCCTCATTTGGGAAGAGGGACTTAATTTGCACTCCATGGGCAGGGCATAATTAGAATTACACTTCAGGAATTTCTCTGCTTTCCTCCATAACCTCAACCCAGGAGGATAAGAGGTGACTCATCAGATTCATGAGGTAGGCAAAAGGGTCTGAGTTTGCGGGCACCCCCTTCCTACTTAGAAGAGCCACCTGCTCTTAGGAAATCTTTATCCCACGTGTATTTGCATTTGTTCTTGGCCATCCAGAAATTTTATAGGGACTGGATCATTCCTACAAGGAAGACTTCCAGTTTGAGTAAAGGTTGTAAGTGTGATTCACAAAAGCCTGTTGGCCCGGTCTAAACCATATTTTATAATATAGAGCTATTTTATAAGTAACAAAGAAAATATTTTTATCTCCATCTGTTTGATTCTTATGTCTATTTTTTTATTCTTTCCAAGTACAGCAGGGTGGAGTGGTACATATTATGTGTATCTATATGGGTCTTTATTTAACTGACTTGAATTCTGTCGCAGACTGATTTTCCATTTTCTCATCTTGAGTGAGACTGAGCAAAAAAGGCCTACTTTATAAATAGTACAACAGTAACATGGCATCTCTCAACCAAGGACAGTGAAGCGTGGGGTTTGAGAAACATCACTTGTTATTTTACAAGAAGCAAGAGGCTGGGAAAATCCAGAAATGGGTTTTCCATGTTAAGGTTCTCTCATCTGTAAACGCTTCCCTTCTCAAAGATATTTATAGATTTCTGGCTTTCTTTCCCTTTGGTCATCAAATGTAATTTCCCAGGAGTTGTATTTCTGTTTTGGAGTGGTTGGGGTTTTGTTGTTGTTGTTGTTGTTGTTGTTGTTGTTGTTTGTTTGTTTTTTGCTTTTTGTCTTTGGGTTTTTTGGTTACTCTTCTAAACCTATAAAATTTTCCCTATTCTTCATGTTCCAGGTCTCTTCCTCTCAACCCATCACTTCTAACCTACTCCTTTCCTTTCTTTATACTTTTAGTTCAAAGTAAATTCCATAGATGACTAGATATCTTGCTTCTCCAAGCGCCATTTTATAATTTTATATTGCTTTGATTATAATAAAACATCTGCCAACTTTTTTCCTCTTTCCCTTCAGCTTTTTCTAAAAAGTGAGTTTTTCCCTTCTACCCCCTAGAGCACCCAGGAGACTACATTTCTCCACTCTTGTATTTTTTCCCTCTCTCCTCTCCTCTCACCATTTCCCACCTGCCTTTGAACATAGCACCCCCTGCTTTGAGGTGACTCACCTTTACAAAAATAAACCCACTCCTAAATAAAAGACATTAATGTCTCTTAAGGACCTAATTACCTCTAAAAGGCCCCACCTTCCAATGTTACCAGTGGCAATCAAATTCCAACGTGAGTGTTGAAAGGGACAAACATATTCAAACTGTACCACATAGGCACATTACTCAATTGTAACCAATGGTAAGGAGAAGACAGGAAGGGGTTCTTAGGAATACGTTACTCCCTAAAAGAAATGATAAATACATAAATAAATAAATAAACCTCATAATGAGAAAACCATTTCTTCTGGATCCTTTGGTTTTTTTCTTGGGTTGTTGTCACCTAAGAAGACAAAGCATTGAGCCATATCCCTCTGCAATCATAGAAAATGCCAAAAGTCCAGAAGCCAACATTGTCCTGAGGTCAGAGAATTAACAAGCCAATGTTGCAGTGCCTTGTATCCTTGAGTGGCAACAGGTCTAGCAAGAACTGTTTGTTTTTATTATTTGTAGTCAAATACATTGAAGTGGTTTTCTAAAACTTTCTCCCTCATTCATTTTCACAGTATTTATTGTGATGTCTACACTGACCTCCTTGAAATCCTTATTTCCAAATCTTCCTACCTGCAGACTCCCCAAGCACTAGATGTTTTCACCTGGATCTCATATCATCATTAATAGAGTGTGTTTATATCCAAACTCACCGTTTCCCTGAAAGTCAAGGAGCCTTTTGTCATCTTGACAAAGATGAAGAATCCCTTTGAGATTTGTTAGAAGAATGTGAATTCCAAGAGCTCCAATGTGGGGGACATAGTAAGCAGACAGAATCTGAAATATATGTCTCAATGTGACTTAGCCCTGCCTAAATGTGTTATGTATTTCACAGTAGGATTTAGATATAAATTAACATGGGTGAGACGCAGGTGCACATCAAGACATGGACAAAAATAAAGCCAATGTGAGAGCATCATCAGACCATAAATTAACATTCCTAGAGTTCAGCTTTTATAATGCAAATAGTGGGAGAAATTCAGCTAAGGAGCAACATGATCAGATTTACATTTTGCAAAATTAACTTCTACAAGAGTATGGAGAAAGGATCAGAAACTATGAGACTGAGGTGAGTAAAGCTTTATAAAAATCTTCTGCTCAGAAAATAATGAAACCCTAAGCATAGACTGGCAATGATAATGGGGACTGGAGGAAAGGGCATATTTGAAAAGAAACTAAGAAAGGTCTCATAAGACTGAGATAGATTGGATATGGAAAGTGAAAGAAAGAGAAGAGCGCAAATTGTGAGATTTAAGTTGAACAAGTAGTGAGCATCACTGTACAGGAGGAAACATTATTGTGAGCCAATATAATAGTGTTCTCAGCTTCCTCTGAAGCAAGATGCAGTCATGTGATTACGATATGACCAATGATGTAAATGAGAATGTGTTGTGGGGTTTCTAAGAAATTATTTATACTTGTATGACTCAAATAAGAGGTAGACTCTGTTTGATGTTCCACTTTCCTTCTGCTATGACCAAGGGTGTGATAGCAGGAGCTCCAGCAGCCATTTTGGCCATGATGTGTGCTTGAAGACAGCAGCCACAGACTAGGATAGCAGCAGCCACAGACTAGGATAGCAGAGCAGAAAAACAGGTTTCTGGATCCTAATAACTATAAACTGTCATACTAGCCCTAGAGTAAGGATTTTCAGACTTTCTTTACACTTAAACTTTAATTTGGGTTTTACGTTTTATGCTCCAAGGGAAATACTAACTGACATATCAAATCGTTATCAATTTATGGATAATCCCTGGCCTAAAGGACTCTCATATCAAAGTGACTACAATAGAACCATAGCAGTGGGAGTGATCTAGAAAAAT
Source organism: Dasyprocta punctata (assembly GCA_004363535.1). Classification (NCBI taxonomy): domain Eukaryota; kingdom Metazoa; phylum Chordata; class Mammalia; order Rodentia; family Dasyproctidae; genus Dasyprocta; species Dasyprocta punctata. Next base: position 114,871 of record RJWM01001933.1, on the reverse strand, counting down.
CTGTAACATAAGAGAAGAGGAGTCAGCATAGATTTTGAGAGAATCTCAATACAAAATGCAGATAAGGACCAATCAGACAACCAGAATTAGATGAAAGAGTCAAAAAGTAAAACTAGTATGTCACACTTAAAGATGTGACACTCACATTCCTAGTGGCATGGAGGGTGATTCCAGAAAAGACTCACTGTCTAGATGTAGGGAGTTTGACTGGATGACAGCTTCCAGCTGTTAACTCCATCACGGCCCACTCAGTTTTGAAGTCCATATCTTCCTAGGGCTAGCCCAAGAATATCTGCATAATGGAAGTAGGGGCCAAATCACTCCTTATGGCACCCTTGCCAATTAGGAAAGGTATGACACAAAATTTCCACCTAACACAGAACTCCTGTAGCAGATATTCTTTGCTCCCTGTGGGGCTGGTAGAAATGACCAGATCTGTATCACAGTTGGATGACACCCTTCAACCAATAAGCCTTTTGCACTTCTCATTGGAAGGAACAGTGCAAGGCAGAGACCAGTGGAGACCACCAGGCTTATGTAAAGGTAATAAGGCATGGAATTTATTGTGCTGGGTGCAGGCAGACAGAGGGCAAAAAGGCCATCTGTGGAGAGAAAAGGAAAGTAGGCTTTTTTATAAGGCTTGAAAGAAGGCAAGGGACATCAGGTGAGAAGATCTTAGTAAACATCAGTGGTCAGAGTTCTCTAGAAGTCTTGTGCCTTAGTGGGCAAAGTCCTTGAGGCATCCACTATAGTTGTTTGAGTGACTTCAGATGTCCAGGTGTTTGGAAGATTCCCTGCTCCATCTTATCTCTTTTACAACGTCCTGTGCTTGCCAAAGGCACTGGTTCTGAGCTGAAAACAATGCCTCTGCCGGCTGACAGGTTGGGTATTGGGAGGGTTGTGTCCGAATCGAGCCTCGCACTCATTCTGTTTCAACATCTGCTTGCTAGAGAACCTACCTGGACACGAAGAAAGAATATTGAAGGGTTGCCAAAACTAGCATGTATTGCATGATTTGAATCATTAAATTTCAAAGTGAAGAGGAAGACAGTAAATGACTTCCTCAACTAACCAAAATGCCAAATATGGATATTCTTACTCAGCGCAGTTTACTTTCCACTTAATATGATTTATCACCCCTGGAATTTTTGTGTACGGGGGGGGGGGTTGTTTTGGTTTTTTGTTCATTTGTTTGTTTTTTAATTATTTTAAAGAGAACAACACCCAACAGAACACAATAAAGCCAGTCAAAACACAGCAGTGAAAGTGATACAGAACTTCAAAACAGGACAACAGGAAATCAACAATGGCTATCAAAATATAGCTTGCTATCTTCACAGTAGTTCTTCATACCATCAGACATAGCAAAGTCAAACAAAACGAAACAGAATAAAACTAATCAAAACATAACATTGAATAAAACAATAAATCGGAGCAAAACAAAACAGTGAGAACAATACTGCACATTGTTATCTTCAAATAGTTGCTCAGGTTACCAGAAACAGGAATAAAACAAAACAGTAAAAATGGAACAAAGCATTGGATTTCAAAAACAAGACAGGAGGAAATCCCCCACAGTTGCCGCGGTGCACACTGCCATCCTCCAGGTAGATACCCTGACCACCAGCCCCAGGCCTGCAGAGTCAACCAAACAATACAAGCATCGAGCTATTCCCTTCCCCTCAGTTGCTATCATCTCACTCTGAGTCCTCCGAATCAGCAAGGTGTGGGGCTGGGAGTGTTGCTCTACTGGTTTTTCAGCCCACTCACTGGCTAGCTCATAGGAAGACGTAGTTTTTCTTCTGGTTGAGGCTCTTTCTGATCAGTATGGTGGCACTTACTTCCCAGAAAGGCCTTCCCTGGATATTTTTAATTTCAGTTAATCCAAAGTAAAACCATATTCCATCAACAGTCCCTCCAAAATATTATTCATTTTTATTCTTACTTTCCTCTTACGTTTTATTTTGCAGTCAAATATTTAATATGAAAAATGAACAAGGATGAAATTACAAACATCACAGGAAAAGGAGGTCATTGTGTGTACCACTGCAGACATATATACAGATTCAGCTCTATTATGATATGCCTCATTCAACCAACACGTAAATCCACATGATAAAAGTTCCACACAGTAAGACGAATTTACAAGTCAGGTACCCAACAGGTTACCAAATATAATAGTGAGAAGTATCATTCATACAATTCCTTGAAAGGATTCTTGTCTCTGAGAACCCAAGCACTTATTTCACTAAGACAGAGGTTCATTTTTACATTCTTCCTTTTATATCAATCATCATTCAGATCAAATTAATCTCCTAAGAAAAGCACATATACCTTCAAATCTGTTGGCATTTTCTTCTGACAAGAAAATCACAAAGCAGATAAAAATGTGCTTTCTCCAATTTCAAAAAATTACTATTATTGGTATACTATTGCAGATCTCTAATTTTCTCTTTTTTATTTTAAAGATAAAAACAAAAAAGATAAAAATGATACCAAATTTCAAAAAAGATAATAGAAAATTAACACTAGTTAATATATTGCATATTGTTATCTTCAAAGCAGTTGTTCAGATTATAAGATTTAGGCATGAAAAAAATGATCAAACAATGAAAACACAAATTGTTCTTTCGGATGAACTAACAGAGATTAGTAGTATAGTTATCTGTCTTGTATATGTATGCATACTCACACATATATATATATGTATACATATACTTATAATCTTTCCCTTTCTTTTCTCCTTTCCCCTAGCCCAGTTGTTCTTTCCTTTTGAGCACTTTCTTTCCCTTTCATTTTCACAATACCTATTATACATCTTGGATCTTATTTACTTTTTCAGCCTTTTTTTTTGTATTAGGAAGACAATACAATATTTACACATGCAAGTCTGATTTATTTCACTTATGAATATGGTCTCAAGTTGCATCCATTTAGCCATAAAAGACTCAAACTTATCCTCCTTTATAGCTGAGTAATATTCCACTAATGTTCTCTTTCAGAGGTCAACTACCTCCCATAGATTAAATCTAGCCTCCCATCTGTTTTTGTAAATAAATTTTCACTGGAACACAGACATTTCCAAATGAGATTTATCAATGGCTGCTGCTGTACAACAGCAGAAGAAATGAGTTATTACAACAGAAACCATTGGGCCTACAAAGCCTAAACTATTTACTATCTGAGCTTTAACAGAATAGATTTTCTGATCTCTGTTCTAGTAAAAAAAAGATTGTTTTATGCTTTTGCATTTCAGGTATTCATTCATTTCATTGACATTTTGGCATGTCAACACTACTATTAATGTGTCAATCTGAATTCAGAAAATGCTTCTTATAGATCACAACGCATGCTTTCTTTTTTCTTTAATAGGTGGCTATTATTTCTTAATTAATGTAAAATTTTTAAAAGTATTTTCTACCTAGAGACACAGAATCTTGAGTTCAACACATGATATTTAGCCATGTTTTATGCTAGAAGTTGAATGACCAAAATGAAGATTAGTTGACCAAAGGCACTGGAAATAAAACAGCTACAAATTTAAGAGAAATTTTAAGAAGTACGTATACCCTAGCACCCATTTTTTTCCTTTTTTCCTTTGGAAAGATTGTCTCTCTAAACGAAAGAAAGAAGAAGACAGCCTTTATAAATGACTTTCATCCTCAGATCTTTTGACATCACAGATCTTCCTATTTTTTAATAGAGTATCTTCTAAGAATTCATCAGTGAATCACAGCACAGGGAGGTGGTCTGCACTGAGAATGCTATGCAGCAAGATTCCAAACTTATTTGCTGTCCTAGCCAGGGAGGTATTTCATAAAGCAGAATTTTCTCAGTTGCTCAATTCCGAGATGCCCAGAGGCTAACCATGGATTTCTCATCACCAACTTCCTGTGTCTGGCTTTCAGATGGAAGTTCTTTAAGTTTCCGGTAGAACATAAATGATCTGAGCTGGGTGCACGCTTATAATCCCAGCACTCAGAAGGTTGAAGCAGGAGGATTGCTGTGAGCTCCAGACAAGCCTGGGCTACGAAGTGAGTTCAAGGCCAGCCTGAACTGCATAGTGAGACCCTGTCTCAAGAAACTAGGGCTGCAGATTTAGGTCAGTGGCCTAAGTGCCTGCCTGGCAGGCACAAGGTACCAAAAAACAAAAAGCAAAAAAGAACATAAGTGATCTGATGTCTCTTTGTGATGATTTGGCCCTTCCACCTGAGCTTCTTTACTTCCTCCTGTTTCTTTTCCAGGTGAATACAGTTACTTGAGTTCTGTGAAGAGCGGATTAAACTATATCATCAAGATAATGAAATTGACACTTGTCAGTGCAACCCCTTATTTTTCATCTGTCAGGTACTTTATTTACTGTCCTTTTACCTCAAAAGTAGCATACACATTTTTGCATGAAAACCACAAAATACTAGTAACAACAAAAAGGAAAAAGAAAATTTAGATTCGTCCAAAAAAAAAAAAAGGCTGTAAAATGTTGCCATACATTTATTTATACACGCAGTGGGTTGAATGGGGCTCACCCTATAACCCACCTCCCAGAAGATTTGTCCACCCAGAACCTATAAATATGGCCTGATTTGGAAAAAGAGTCTTTACAAAGATAAATATAACTATGTTAAGGGTCTCAAAATGAGAAAATTCTGGATTATCTGTCAGATCCTAAATCCAATGACAAGTGTTCTTATAAGAAGATGAAAACGCCCTGGCAGAGGAGAAGGCCTTATGAAAATGGAAACGGAGACTGGGGTGATTCTCCCACAAACCAAAGAATGTCTGCAGCCTGCAGAGGCTGGAAGAGGTAATGAAGGACTCTCCCCAAGGGCCTGTAGAGGAAGCATGGCCCTTGACTTCAGATTTCAAATATCCAGAATTGTGAAAACATAAATTGCTGTTGTTGGTAACAAGGTTTGCAGCGATTTGCTACAAGGCCCTAAGAAGCTAATATAACACCATATTTGTTCAATAAACATTTGCTGAACACTATGCACCAGATATTAGACCAAGAAGCTCATAAAACACCAAACTTTCCTCAAAAATGTATGTATAAATACATTTCACTGGGTCACAACATAATCATTATTAACATTCTTTTTCCACCTAATAACATAAATGTGCTTTGATGATAATAAATAAATAAGGCTGTATCTTACAAATAAACCACTATTTTGCTGAAGCATCTCTTAATTTTTGAATATTGAGTTTGGTCCAGTTGTTTCCTACTTATAATGACCATTCTTTATCTACATGATTATGTTTTTCTTTAATTTTCTTAAATTTCAGAAAAGGGATTCTGGGATCAAAGTCTGTTCCAGTCATCAATTTGTTGTCTATCAGTTCTAAATCCACCCTTCTTTCCCCTGCTTTCAGAAACTGAACAGAAAATCCAAGACACAGGAAGTTGTCAACAGGAAGCACTGCAATGCAGGAGGACACTTCCTCTCTGGGTTCCAGTCCGACATTTTGTGGGAGTCCCACACTATCTCCAGCCACACTCTCAGGTCACACTTCTCTCTGGCCCACTTGGGTTTGTTTCCGCTGTAGCTCTGCTGATAACTGCAGGCATCCATCTCCCCATCCCACCTAGAGATCTATGTGACATGCTATCTGGAGAGTCTCTTCACCTCCAAGGCTGAGGGTTCCAATGGAAGACTCATTGCACTCTCAAAAAAAGGTCTAAATTTCAGCCTTGGAAGAGCATGGTGGAAATCTTCCTAGTCCTTGGTTCCTTTAGTTTCTCCACTGTCCATTATTCCTCAGCCTACACATAGTACATTTTACCTGCTACTTCTGGATCTCTTAAAGGTATCTTAGAGCTTTTACTAGTTAAAAATTCTTTTTATCAAAGTTTTCCTTTTCAGATAATTGATGTGCTCTCAATCTCCTAACTGGACCCTAACTGATACAAAGTGTGCATACATTTACATTACCAGATCAACTTCCAAAGCAGTTGCTCCAGTTTACCCAAGTCCTAACCAAATCTGAATAGTGTCATTCATGTTTCACAATAAAAATAAAAGAAAAAAAGATCCCCTAGTCAGTTGCTTCAATTTTCATTTCTCTGATTTATTAGTCAGGTAGAAGAAAAACTATTTGAGTATAAGCTACATTGGAAGGAATCACATCAAATCTACAATGGTCACTTCTAGGAAAGAATATAGAAGGAAGAGAGAAGGAAGGGACACTCCTTTACTATTCTAAAATCTCATATATTGCCCAAATATTTTACAAAGGAAAGATAGTCAGGTATTATTTATGTAATTAAAAATAAATACATCATGAAATAAGCTGCCACTCAGCACTTTCTCTGACCAGACACTACCGCTGTTAGAGTTGCTGCCTTCTGTGTAGTTTGTCCTCATCTAAACCCATGTTGAGGCTTACTTTTCCAGTGTAACTCTACTGAGGTGGTGGGGCCTTCCAGAGTCATGAGGGATCTTCTCATGAGTTGATTAGCATTTCTTCTTGAGAGACTGTGTTAGTTCTCTCTAGACTGGGTTAGGTCTCACAGGACTGGATTGGTTCCAGCAAGAATAATTTGTCCTAGAGCTCAGCTTTCTTGACCCTCTTCTTACTGTAATTCTCACCACTTGATGTCTCTGGAGCATGTTCCTGCACATGCCCCTTTCCAATTACCTGCCGTGCATGGAACAATATATAGCTTTCACCAGTGGCCAACCAGATGTGGCCCCTCATTGTGGAGGGAACTGTGATCCAAAATAAATCACTCTTCTTCATGAATTTCCCAGCCATGGGTATTTTGTTATAGCCACACAAAACAGACTAGGCCACCGTCCTTAACAGAATTGAGCAATCAACTTTGGAAATAGCTTTTCTAGACACAATACCACAGGCTCTAGTACTAACCATAGACCCATCCCTCTAGAATACCAAAGGGAAATGGGGGCTCAGAGGGTGTACCTGTCCTGTAGGTTAGCCATCATTCCTGTATTTTGAGAATAAGAGAATCAAGGTTTTTAATACCCTGTCCCATTAGAAGAACACATGTAACACCATGAACTGGACTCTAAATCCAGAGTTGTATCCAAAACATACAGTCACCACGTGTCTGGGCGGGAAGCAGAAGGAGAGTGAAGAGGTTATTGGAATATATATGTCTTTTCCTAGCTACCAAGTGACCACAGTGGCAGCTTGTGAAAAGTGGAACTTCATCTAATGCATAGAGAGGAAGAAATATGACAAGTTCTTTTTGTTTTTAATTTTTTTAACTTTCTTTTTTATTAGTACATATTTGTGATACACAATAGCTATATTCATCTGAAGGAATTGGTATATATACATATCATATCTTAATTACTTTTGCTTTTCCTTCTTTCCACCCTCCCATTCTCATTCCTAGATACTTTTCCTAGCTCAACAAAGTCTACCTCCCTTATCATCTTTTATTTTGCCTTTTAAATTATTAATATTTTGGGGTTTTCATATAAAAGACCCATGTAATGTTTAAGCTTCTGTGTCTGATTTATTTCATTCATCATTATAGTCTCAAGGTACATTCATTTTCCTACAAAAAACTCACTTGTCCTTCTTTATGTCTGAGTAGTACTCCACTGTGTTTATATACATTTTCTGTATACATTCATTTCTTGATGGGCATAAAGGCCACTTCCAAGGTTTACTTATTACCACTGCAATATGATGCCTCTGACTCTTTCGGGAAGACACTCAGAAGAGGTATAGCTAGGTCAAATGGAATTTCTATGTTTAATGTCTTGAGGAATCTTTATACTGATTATCCAAGTGGTTATATTAATAATGTAGAAATGTTCCTATTCCCTGCAATCTTGCCAGTATTTTTGTGTTTTGAGTTCTTGATGATAGCCTTTCTTTCTGCAGTAAGATGGAATCTTAGTGCTTTTTTGATTTGTGTTTCTCTAATGGGAGGAACAGGTAGTTCTGCACAGCCTTGAGCTGAAGTCATCCGTCCCTAAAATGACTAATTATCTTTGTACTGTTCATCCTTCTAAATTTAAAAAAAAAAAACATTTAAAAAGTTAACGTGGTCAGTTCATTTTTTCTTAAACATTTTTAAATGAAAGTTAAGGTGATACTGTTGCAGTTGTCCCAATTATAATTGACAACTGTAAAATCCTTGATTTGATGAAATGAAAATTACTTTAATATGACCAGATAATCAATTCACTAGAATGAATCTTATGGCATTACACTATACAAATTTGGAATTCTCTTTGCAAGAAAGGAGGGTCCTTCAATTACCCAGCCAGTTAAGAGAACTCTGTTGAGCACAACCATGTAGGGGATGGAGTGGGAACTGGCGAGAACAGAGCACCAACACGCTCCATGTGCAAGGCTTGGGCCAGATCAAAGAAAGAGCACGGTGGGGTACAGTTCATGGGAGCAAGATGAGAAGGCAAAAGGGGAAAAGCCTGGACTCGTGGAGAGAGAAGCACAGGATTAGAGATGTTTAGAAAGTAAGACTGATCCTCCTATCCTTCAATAATGTAATTCTCTCTCCTCCTTTCCCTTCACAAGTTATTGAGTGAAGATCTATGCAAATTCTCAAAGCTTATTTGAGTCATGTCTATTTATTTTAGCTGTATTGATGTTCTGAGGCTGAACTTTGAGCCAGAACAAATGTTTATTTGTGTTCCATTTGTTGAATGTCTCACTCGCTTACTGCAAATTCCTATCATGGATTAGCAATTGCTAAACGACAGCTAAAATATTTTAACGTGTGATTTTCTTTTTCTTTTTCTTTTTTTCTTCTTTTTTTCTTTCTTTCTTTCTTTCTTTCTTTTTTTTTTTTTTATTCTTCCTCATGATTTTCTAGAGACTCAAAGAGCCCCAGGTCCCCACCTTGTGGGAAGTGCTGTCCTATCGAGGTAGAAAAGACTGAAATAAGCAAACACAGCTGTTGTTGTTCAACCTGGTATTTGAAGATCACATAATGTGTGCAAAGCCACTGTTCAAAAGAATCACATGGTCAGAGAGGAGCTATAGAAATAGCCTGTGGATTTCTCCCATTCTAAAATATTAATAGGGTTAATTTAAGTCAAAACTGGTCTCACATGTTTCCATGGTCCCTATCAAGTATCTTCTCTAAAAGGAAATGGTGCAAACATTTTGACAGCTCTCTTTTATTAACCAGCTTCAACTTAACATTAAAATCCAACACTGTCTCAGCTGTCTCTAAGACATTAAAATATGATACATATTTGGGAAAATAGAGATGTTTAACCTGATTTAAACATTCATGGTGTATATGTATACCAAAACATCACATGGTACTCCACAAATATGTATAATTTTTATGTCTTTATATGTCAGAAATTAATTTAAATTTTCAAAAAGAAAAAAAGAAAGCAGAATATTCCAGAATATAATGTCATAGGGTAAAGCAAGTTCAAGTTTTCAATGAAATATTATATATATATATATTATAAGTATATGGAAAAATACAGAGAATAATATGATCAACAACCATAGGTCATCATTCAACTTTGTCAATTTAGGGGAGGGAGTGGTATCTGGAATCAAACTCAGGACCTCAAGCTTGCCAGGCAGGTGCTGTCCAACTGAGCTAAATCCCCAGACCTAAATTTGTGAAATTTTAACTTTGTAATATATCTTTCAGATCTTTTTTCTAAGAAATAATTTTTTTCAGATACTACTGAGGTCTGATATACAATCTTCAAAAATCTCTTTCTCTCACTTCAATCCCATAAGTAACCACAGTATTGAATTTGGTACTTGCTATGAGCTGAATATTTGTGTTCCCCTCAAATTCATATGTTGACTGATGCCAAACTCCCAACAGGAGCATAGTTGTTGGAGGCAAGGCCTTTGGCAAGTAAGGAGGGTATGAGGGTGGGGCCTTCATGAATGTGATTAGAGCCCTGGTAAGAGGAAGACAAAACCAGACATACAAGACCAGACAACAACATACATTATATACTCTCTCTTTCTCTCTCTCTCTCTCTCTCTCTCTCTCTCTCTCTCTCTCTCTGTCTGTCTCTCTCTCTCTCTCTCACTTTCTCTCTCTATCTCCATCTCCATCTCCATCTCCATCTCCATCTCTATCTCTATCTCTATCTCTATCTCTATCTCTATCTCTGTCTCTATCTCTATCTCCCTTTTCCTTCCCTCTCTCTTCTCTTCCACCTAACACCACCTGAGAATATGAGAAAATGGGCATCTGAAAACCAGGAGGAGAGCTCTTAACAGCCATTAAATCTGCTGAAGCCTTGATCTTGGGCTTCCCAGCTTCCAGAACTGCAAGAAATTCTGGCTGTTGAAGTCATCCAGTCAGTGATATATTTGTTATAGCAAACTCAAACTGGTGGATAGCATTTGTCATTCTCGTGTATATTTTCATAAATTTACTATGCATGTATTTAACTATTAATATGAAGAATAATTTAGCAATTTTAAACCCTATCCACATTATATCATACTGCTACATATGCACACACACACCAATTATATGTAAGTATGCCCTTATACAGGTATTGCCAAAAAATACCAATATCTCATTCATTTTCACTGCTGTTTCCCATTGTATGGCCATACCACAAATTATTAACTTAATCTCTGTGGATGAACACTTTATATCTTTTCAGTTCTTTGCTATTATAAGCCAGACTATAAGAAAAAAATCTTTTGAATGAAATTATGCGTCTTTAAAGATTTTTTATTTTATTTTGTTTTCCAGCATGTATTTAATTGAATAATATGACCAACAAAGTTGATCTCACTTCTAAAAAAATACAAGTCCAGCAATTTTAGCACACGTGAAGATTCCTACGACTATCACCACTATAAGAATATAGAACACTTCTGCCACCTGGAACAATTCACTATTGCAACAACTTTGTAGCCACAACATTATCACTGTGTCTATTGCCTGTCAAACAATGACAAACAAATTTTGTCAACACAGTTTTTCCATTTCTAGGACATGATATAAATGTAATGATATAATACATAAATTTTATGACTGGATTCTATTGCTCAGCATAATGCCATTCAGACCCATCCTGCTGTATAAATACCAACATTTTGTTCCTTGTTATTACTGTTATATTTCACTATATGATGTACAATAGTTCATCTATTTGCACATAAAAAGACATTTATATTATTTCCTATTTGGGAAATTATTAATATACCTATAAAACCTCCCATGACACTTTTTTTTTGTACCGGGGATCGAACTCACAACCTCGCGCTTGCCAGGCAGGTGTTTACACCACTGAGCTAAATCCCTGGCCCTCATGACACACTTTTGTGCACACGCAAGTTCTCAGTTCATTTCAGTGAATACCTAACAGTGAATTATTGTGGTGGGCCATAAGATAATTATATTTTCAGCTTGCCACATGTTTAGATATTTTTCAGTCATCTTTCTGTCACTGATTTCTAATCTAATTCTGTTGTGTGAGGACAGAATAGTTTGCATGGTTTTTTAAATTTTTAAATTTTTAATGCTTGTTTTATAACAGTCTATCATGGCAAATGTCATGTACACTTGAAAATAATGTGTGGAATATGCTACAAATATCAATTAGAACTAGTTAGCCGATAGTGGTGCTCGGTTCTTCTACAATATTGCTAATTTTGTCTATTTGTTGTATTAATTGCAGAGAAAAGAACATCAATGTTTCCAGCTATAGTTGTTGCATTTATTCATTTACCTTTTCAGTTTTATTAGTTTTACTTCATACTTTGAATCTCCATTGCCATGGTATACACCCTTATTGTGTCTTATTGTGTTTTCCTTTTTATCATCAGTGAGTTTTCCCTTTTATCATTATGTAATGACACTTTTTAAATCCCTGATATTTTCTTTGTCCTAAAGTCTCCTTTATCTTATGTTAATATAATTACCCCAGATTTCTTTTGGTTAGTGTTTGCCTGGTGTATCCTTTTCTATTCTTTAACTATTTATAAATAGTATAATGCTATTATTTAATCATTTTGACAACCTCTGTCTTTTAATTGGTGTGTTTAGACCATTTATATTTAACATAATTATTGGTATATTTGCAGTTAGTTCTACTATTATATAATTTGTCCTGTGTTTGTGCTCTCTATTTTAGTGTTCCATTTTAATATGTTTATCTTTATTATGGTTTAGGGTATTTTTGAATGTTTGCTCTGGGAATTACAAAATAAAAATTTATGTTTCTCAATCTTTTCAGAGTCAATATTTTTACTACTTCAAATGGAATTCAAAACATTTCCAGGCATATAGGTCCTTTTGCCTCCAACCTTTTATGATTTAATGGTCATACATCATGATACATGAGACAGTGCTATAATATTTGTTTCCAATGATCACACACGTTTTTTAAACGTGAGAAGAAAAAAAATCTGTTAGATTTACCCAGATATTTACCATTCCGTTGTTCTTCCTTCATTTCTAATGTTCTGGTTTTCCCTCTCCTTGCATTTGTCTTCCATCTGAAAATTTTGTTCAGTATTCCTTCAGCATTTAACTGGTGATAAATTGCTTTTGTTTTCTTTCATCTAAGAATGTCATTATTTCATCTTCTTTTCTGAAAGAAATTAATTCTGGAAGGTAACTTTGAATTGCTTACCTCAAAGTAATCATTTACATATGAGGAAAGAAAGCTCAGAGAAATTAAATAATTTGTTCCGTGGCATCATAATAGTCCGCGACTGAGCAAGGACCACAGCATAAACTCCCTCACTCCCAACCCACCATTCTTCCTCTTCTCTACACAATGTCCTGATTTGTTATCTTAATTACTTGGTTTTTTATTATGAATATACTTGTGAAAAAGAACTTGATTATTAAGTATCTATTAGAAAAATATAAAATTTTCATTTTTTGAAACTAAAAGGGATGTTAGAGATCACTGATTTTGGTGCTTCCTGTTTCAAAGGAGGAAAGTGAGGTCCAGAGAAGGTGATTCAATTTCCCAAAGGGAATTATTTCTTTTCTCTTCTTTTGTTTTTTGTTTTTGATCTTGTTCTTGTTTTTGTGGTACTGGAGATGAACCCTAGAGAGCACTGAGCTATATCCCCATCGTTTTTGTCCCTTTTTCTTTTGAGGCAGGGGCTCACTGAGTGGTTCAGGCTGTACTCAATCTTGTGATCCTCCTGCCTCAGCCTCCCAAATAGCTGTGATTACAGGCACATGTCACTACAACTGGTATCAAAGGAAATTTACTAATAACAGACCCAGGACTTTTTAGTCAGCAGGATTACACTGTACACCCACCATTTGTAAAGAATAGGCAGCAGAATCATTCCTTTGTGCTCCCTAGTAGAAATGATAGATTATGCTGGAGCAAACACATGCTCCTCAGTCCCATTATGGTCCTGTGATTACAAGTTGAATGCGCAGCATTACACAGTGCATCCTAGCTAGGTGATTTGGAAGCACTTTTATGTTCACACTAGCTACCTTTATGTCACTGGTTATCTCAGACTTCTGTGTGTTTCAGATTCTTACAAGCTGATAAAAGTCAACTTACTAAAAAAATGCAAATGTGAGGCTCCAGTTTCAAAAATTCTGATTTGACTCCCCGCAGCCAGGCAGAAGGTCCCAGTGCCATACTCGAGGAGTGAGTCCTTGCTAGCTGCACAGAGGATCCAAGATGTGCCCAGCCCAGAGTCCCAGTGCAATCCATCAGGGGAATGCCTGGCCAGCCTCACATGACACAGAGGTACTGAGCCCAGTCCAGCCCAGAGCCTCAGAGCCGCCATCAGATAGCGGCCAGGATAGCCAAAGGATCTTGAAGAAGTTGAGCTCCACTCATCAGGGCACAAGGCCTGAGCTCCATAATTCAGGGATGGGGCCACACAGTGGGTCCTAGAGGTTGCAAACTCCACCGGGCAAGGAGCAAGGCCCCAGCACCATAGCCAGGGGCATGCTCAGGCTAGCCCCATGCTCCAGAGGCTCTGAACTCATCACAGCCAGATGCAAGGTCCCAGTAGTGCCACACTCTGGGGTGCGCTCCACCTAGCTGCCTATGTCCCAGAGATTCTGAACTCCACCCAGCCAGGCACAAGGCCCCAGCACCACACCCAAGGGGTGTGTCTCTGCTAGCCACCTCCATTTCAGAGGTTCTGAACTCTACACAGCCAGGATCTAGGCCCCAGCAACAAGCTCCAGGGGTGTGCCCCTGCTAGCTTCAGGGAGCATACAAGCTTTGCCCAGCCCAGCTGTCCCAGAACAACCCAACAAAGTACATCAGGGAAGCACATGGCCAGCCTCACAGGCCACAGAGCACAAGGACCCAGCACCATAGTTAGGGGGTGTGCCCCAGCTAGCCACAAGGATATTGGAGGATTGAAGCTCTACCTAACACAGTGTTCCAGTACAATCCATAGGAAGGCTACCTGGCCAGCCACACAGGTCCCAGAGGAAAATGACAAAATGAAAGAGCAAGATGCAGTCTCAGTCCTCCAACCTAATGAGAATAAACCCAAGAGACACTGAAATGGAAGATACTGAAAATGACACAAGTGAACTTTCTGAAATGATAGCAACTGGGGTAAAGAAACAACTCCATGCAGCTAAAGAGGAAATCAGATCAGAAATAATCTCTCAGCTAAAAGATGAAATGACAATCATTATGAAAGAAATGCTGTGTGTATCTAAAGAAAATCAAGATAAAAAATAGAAGAACATAAGAAAAAGATGGAAACTTTGAATAAACAAAATAAGACACAATTAGAATGCATGAAAGGAGATTCAAAGGGATATTCAGGAAGTTAAAAGTTCCACTGAAAGTTGGCAAAACTGCTTGAATGAAGCTGAAGATAGACTCTCAGACCTTGAAGACAGCATGGAAGCTTACCATCACAAAACAAAAGATCTCTTAAAAATAACAAGGAACCAGGAAATAACAATTCAATAGCTGCAAGATGATACCGAGAAACAATATAAGATTGATAGGTGTGAACAAAAGCGCAGGGGTCAATACGAACTACATGCAAAAACTATGTGCAGAAATAATAGCAGAAAATTTTCCAAACATGGGAAGAGAATCTGATACACGGATAAGTGAGGCATACAGAACCCCAACTAATTACAACCAAAAAAAAATCTTCACCCAGACATATAATTAGGATATCAGAAATTCAGCATAAGAACAGAATACTGAAAGCTAGCAGGGAAAAGAAACAGATCACCTATGAAGGAAAGCCTATCAGAATTACAGCACACCTTCCAACACAAACGTTCAAGTCAAGAAGAGCTTGGACCGCCGGGCGTGGTGGCGCACGCCTTTAATCCCAGCACTCGGGAGGCTGAGGTAGGCGGAGCGTTGTGGGTTCGAGGCCGGCTTGGGCTACAACGCGAGCGCAAGGCCGGCCTGAGCTACATAGTGCGACCCTGCCTCAAAAAACCAGGGCC
>RJWM01001933.1:87500-99398 GCA_004363535.1 Dasyprocta punctata | reverse complement strand
GTACTGAAAGACACTCTAGAAAGAGACAAAGATAACTACAATTCCAAGAACAACAGCAAAAGGAAACCACTAAGCAGGGCAAACAATTAAACAGCAAAAGTAGAAAACCAACAACAGAAAGATAATATGAGAGGGATAAGTTAGTACATATCAGTTATATCAATCAATGTAAATGGTCTCAACTCACCAATAAAAAGAAACAGCAGAGTGGATTAAGAAACAAAATCCAACAATATGATGTGTACAAGAAACACGTTTAACTCAAAAGGAAATTCATAGACTAAAAGTCAAAGGATGGAAAAACAATACTCCATGCAACAGGAACCCAGAGAAAAGCAGGGATAGCTATTCTGTTTGCAATGTGAACTTCAAACCAAGACACTCTACCTAGAAGACCCCCACAACTTCACTGATAGTCTTCTAGATATAATAACCAAATTCAGTAATGTAGCTGGATACAAAGTCAACACTCAAAAATCAATAGCATTCCTGTACACAAACAACAAACTCAATGAGAGAGAAATAAGAGAAACCACACCTTCACAATATTATCAAAAAAAAAAATGAAATGCTTAGGAGTTAACCTAACAAGGTAAGTAAAAGATCTCTACAGTGAAAATTACAGTACTCAGAGAAAAGAAATTGAAGAAGATTTCAGAAAATGGAAAGACATTCCTTGTTCATGGATAAGAAGAACCAACATTGCAAAAATTGCCATTCTTCCAAAATTGTTGTACAAATTTAATACAATTCCAGTCAAAATACCATTAGCATACCTCACAGATCTAGAGAAATCATTCCTAAAATTCATCTGGAACCAGAAGACACCTAGAATAGCAAAAGCAATTCTGGACAACAAAGGCAAGGCAGGAGGCATCACAATCCCTGACTTAAAGTTATACTACAAAGCTACTGTGATAGGATCAGCATGGCACTTGAATAAAAACAGACCTGAAGATCAATGGAACAGATTAGAAGATACAACCACAACTACAAACACACTCAGCCACCTCATCTTTGACAAAGGGGCCAAATATGTTCACTAGAAGAAGGATAGCCTCTTTAATAAGTGGTGCTGGAAAAACTGACTTTCCATATGCCAAAAACTAAAACTAGAACCATGCCTACCACCATGCACTAAACTAAAGTCAAAATGGATCAAAGGTCTAAATATTAAAACAGAAACACTAAATCTGCTGGAAGACAAAATATGTAGAAATCTTGAGGATATAGGGGTAGGCAGTGAATTTATGAACAAAACTCAAACTGCACAGGAAATATTTTCCAGAATCAATAACCAGGATCTCATCTTATTGAAAAGTTTTTGCATGTCAAAGGAAATCACCAACAGAGTGAAAAGAAAACTGACAAATTGGGAAAAAAATCTTAGTCAACTGTCCCTCAGACAAAGGACTTCTGTCTAGAACATATAAAGAATTAAAGAAAATCAGACTCCTTAAATTCAAAGAACTAATCCAAAAATGGCCATCTGAGATGAATACACACTTCTTGGCTGAAAAAATACAAATGGCAAATAAATACATGAAAAAATGTTCACCATCATTGGTCATTAGAGAAATGCAAATTAAAACAACACTGAGATTCCATCTCACTCCAGAAAGTATGGCCAGGATCAAGAAAAACACCAATAACAAATGCTGGAGGGGCTGTGGGGAAAAAGGAATTCTCCTGCACTGGTGGTGGGCATACAGACTGGTGAAACCACTGTGGAAATCAGTCTGGAGATTCCTCAAAAAGCTGGGATTGGAAGTCCCATTTGACCCAGCTATTCCACTTCTGGACGTATTCCCAGAAGAACTGAAAATATCATACCACAGTGATATATGTGCACCCATGTTTATAGGAACACAATCTGTAATAGCTAAATCTTGGAAACAGCCTAAATGCCCATCAACTGAGGAAATGGATAAAAAAGATGCAGTATTTTTATACAGTGGAGTACTACTCAGCTATAAAGGAAGACCACATTGAGGCTTTTATAGGTAAATGGATGCAACTTGAGACCATACTCACAAGTGAAATAAATCAAGCTCACATATGTAAATACCATATTGTCTCCCTAGTGTAAGCAAATGAAAGAGAAAATAAGATACAAAATCTTCAGTATATTTGGTTGAAGGGTAACAAACTGCCCAAAGGGAAAAAAATAAACCAGATAGGGAAAAGGAGAAAAGAAGGAAAAGAAAAGAGAAAAGATACACATTTGGACATATACACTTAAGATAGTTAAGTGGATTGTATTACTAATTCTATTAGTTCTTGGAACAAAACAGTTAACATTCAAAAGATTAGATTAGTCCATATCTGGTAATCTGAGTAACTCTTTTGAAGATAACTATGCAAAGCAACAACCTTAGTTATGTTCCTACCACCTTGTTTTGCAAGCCTGTATTGTTATTGTTTTGGGCTCTTTGTCATTGTTATTTATTAGTCTCTTTTGTTTCTAGTTTTTCTTGTACTCTGTTACATTTGTTTTGTCTTTCCCTCTAATACAGATAGATGTACATGCATAGACTTATACATGCCTAGAACTTCTCCTAAAGAGTTTACAAAAATTGATTTTATTACATGTGATGGTATGAACAACTACTGTGAAGAAAATGAGACATTATGGTAGCCATTGCTGATTTCCTATCATCTTGTTGTGAAGTCCACTAATGCTTTTTATCCTTTGTTTTGATTGTTTTTAGTCTATTCTGTATTATTTGATTTCAATATATATGAAAGTGTGGACAGCTATATTGAAGAGAACAAGAGACATTACGGTAACCATTATTGATTTTCCTATTGTCTGGTTTTGAAGGCCTGTAATGCTTTCATTCTGTTTTTATTGGTTTTATACTATTGTGTTTTGTCTGAATTCACTGTATGTGAAGATATGGACAACTATTTCAAAGAAAACAAGAGACATTATGGTAGCCACTGTTGATTTCCTGTTCTCTTGTTTTGAAATCCTGCGTTGCTTGCATTGTTTTGTTCTGATCTGCTTTCTTCTGTTCTGTTTTGTTGTTTTATTCTCTTTAAAATAAAATAAATAAATAAAATTTAAAAATTAAAATCAAAGCAACAAAACAACACTAAGATTCCATCTCACCCCAGAAAGAATGGCCAAGATCAAGAAATCAACCAATAACAAATGCTGGAGGAGCTATAGGGAAGAAGGAACTCTTCTCCACTGTTGATAGGAGTGTAGGCTGGTGCAACCACTGTGGAAATCAATGTGGAGATTCCTCAAGAAGCTAGGATTAGAGATTCCATTTGACCCAGCTATCCTGCTTCTGTGCATTTTCCCAGAAGAATTGAAAACATCATACCACGGTGATATATGTGCACCCATGTTTGTAGCAACCCAATTTGTAATAGCCAAATCTTGGAAACAACCCAAGTACCTATCAATCAAGGAATTGATTTTTAAAAAGGTGTGGTATTTTTATATAATGGAGTACTACTCAGCTATCAAGAAAGATTGCATAGAGACTTTTATAAGTAAATGGACACAACTTGAGACCACACTCATAAGTGAAATAAATCAAACTCACATGTATAAATACCATATTGTCTTCCTTGTGTAAGAAACTGAAAAAGTATATACAATCCAAAATCTGTGACAAATACTCTGTAAGAGTAAGAAACTGCTCAAGGAGGAAAAGTAATTGGGATAAGGGAAAGGAGGAAAGAAGGAAGGGAAAAAGAAAAACACATAAATTTGTATATATGTATATATAAGATAACTGAAATGACTATACTACTAAACGTATTAGTTATTGAAAAAGAACAGTGAAAACTCATATGATTAGATCAATTTTACTTGTCTGTATCTGTTAATCTAAACAACCCTTTTGAAGGTAATGATATGCAATATTACAACCATTGTCAAATTCCTATCATCTTGCTTTGTAAAACTATAATGTCATTGTGTTGGATTTGCTGTTGTTGTTTGTTTGTCTCTTTTGCTTTTTTCTTTCCTGTGTCTTTTTTCTCTTAAAAAAAAATTCTGATTCACTCAATCTAGAATATGTCCCTGGAATTTTCATTTTTATAAAGAAACTAGGTAATTCTGATGCACAGGTTGCACTTTGAGAACTCTTGGGTCTAATTAACCCATTATATATTAGTCACACAAAGGAAATTCTGGACTTTTTGGCTCAGAATAAGGTGTTGGGTGCAATGTCAAGCCAGTCTAATGTATCTTAAGCTCACTCCATTCTGGATATGCCAAACATAGTAATTTCAGTCGCCTCTTTTTTCTCTTACCAAGACAGCTAAGAGGTGCAGGTAACACTGCCCTTTCACACATCTGTGCCATCATAAAAGTTCTAATGGACACAATTATTTCCCTACTAATCTCTTACCTAACTGCTCTTTCCGTAGTTCCATTGAGATTCCATTAGGTGTTCTAGCTAAATATAATAGTAACTTATCCATGGCCAGATTCTATAAATCTAAGGTTTTACTTTAAATAAAACTCTTCACCACTCCCCACTTCCATACATCAGTACACATAAGCAAGCACGCAAAGCCATTTATTCAACATGAATTTGTCCATTCTCATCTGTATCCCCTGCTGTGAATGAGATCCCATGAGACAGGAAAACCAAAGAGAAAGCACATCAGCCTGGCACTCATGGAGTTATAGTCTAGTGCAGAAAAACAACCACATAAACAAGAAAATCAGTTGTGTTTTAAGCAACATGTGCAAGATTATAAAAATAGAGTGCAATCTTCACAGATGGAGGAACTTGTGTTTAAATGTTGACTCTGTTGTTTCCATGATTTAATTCCTGGAAGTACAGCACTTGGTATTTAGCAAGACTGGAAGGAAACACAAGCGCTCTTTGCATTTGCTCCTCTTAATGCAAGCAGTGGCCCAGATTCCCTGGTCTGCTCTGTGCGCTGCCTCGTTCTTTTCCTTAACTGGATGTTGGTACAGTCAGATCTCATCTCTCTAATGATCATAAAAGATGCTTGAAGTAAAAAAGTAACTATGTCAAATATTGCTTCTGTGTCTCCTACAGGGTCCAACGCAATGTCACTTTATTATAACTGATAGTTAAGCCCCTGCTGTGTACAAGGTCCTATGTGAGAGGCCATAGTGACCAAGGTGGCCAATGTCCAGGCTTTCATTCAGCAAGCATTTCTTTAGCATTTCCCACATAGAAGGCTGAGTTCTTAGAGCTCTGCATATGTTGAGAAAAGACCCTCTTGGTCTACACTCAGGAGCTAGTCCTCCATGAGAGGCACCAACAGGTACTATATTAGTTTGCAAGCCCTGCTATAACAAAGCACCACAAACTGGGGGCTTCAACAACAGAAATGTATTGTCTTGCAGTTGTAGAGGTTAGAAGTCCAAGATCCAGGTGTGGACATAATTGGTTTCTCTTCAAATCTGTAAGGGCAAAATCTGTTCCATCCCTCTCTCCTGGTGGTTTTCTGGTGGTTTGCTAGCACTCTCAGTATTGTTTGGCTTGTAATAGCACTGCACCCAGTTCTGTCATCATCTTCACCTGGTGCTTTCCCTGCGTGCCTGTCTGTGTCCAAACTTCCCTCTTTTTACAAAGACAGTGGTCATACTGGATTAAGGGCACTTACTCCAGGATGACCTCACATTAATGAATCATATCTGTAATCACCCTCTTTCCAAATAAGGTCACATTCTGAGACACTGGAAGTTAAGAGTTCAAAATAAGAATTTGAGGGGGAGACGTAATTTAACCCATAATGCACACAAACAACTAAATACCACATGACCAATGCTGAAATAGGGGAACATATGGAGCACCGTAGGTGATGAGTGCTTGTGGAACTGAATTTCATTGGCATGAGGATAAGTCTCAAAGAAAGTGGATCAAGTGGCCAAAGCTTGGGTAGACAGTGGATGTTCTCCAGGTGGGGACAAGGGTTGAACATTTGATTAAAGGTATTTATGTGGCAGCAGAAACACTGGAAGAATTGCAGAAACTAGGGGTGAAGACAGAAGGAGGGGGCATCTCAAGGAAAAGAGAGATGAGACGGGAAATGAAGACAGAAACCAGACTGTAAAGAACCACGTCACAGTGGGTCACCTAACCCAGAAGCATTAGAAGCTAGTCAGAGGAGGAGGGTCAAGAGGAGAAAGTTCTAGTCATATCTGCATACTAAAAAAGCTCATTCTGGTAAGAGTATAAGTGGCCACTGAAATGAAACTGTACTGGAAGCAGAAATAAATTAGAAGCCTATTTGTAAATCTAAGCAACAAATAATAAGGCTCTGGATAATTCAACAGCAGTAGAAATGAAAGAGGGGAGATGCATTTCCAGTAGGAAGCTGTAAGCTGAATTGAAAGGATGTAGATGAGGCAGGTAAAGAAGCCAGGAGCCACACGTGGAGGAGTAGAGGAGAGGGGCTCATTTCTGGCAGGGAGAAAGAGGGATTTGGGGCACACTTCGAGCCTAGTTGCATTTGACTGGACAATCCAGCTCTCAGGATTGCCACTCCCCTATCCCAATTCCATTCACTCTCCGGCTTCAGAAAATATGTTTAGATATCAGGGTCAGACAAAATAGTCTATTAAGGAGACATGACCCCATGAGTTGGTGACAATTGAAAGCATAAGATATCTTCATACCCATATCTTTGCCAGTCCAGAAAAAAATGCAAATCAGTTTATTGTTACAGATATAGCAATCTGGTCCAAAGCCTGGCTTCTTTATCTACTGGTTGTGGTGCTTCATAAGACACAAAGTTTCTCAGAAACTAGAACACCAGTTAAAATGCAAAGCTGGATAAGATTGAGAACGTCCCCAAACTGTTCGAAATACCCACCACAGGAAGGTAGGTGGATGAAGTAACTAAGTAGGCAGCTCCTGGAGAAAGATTTCTCTTCCTTCAGCATCTGGCAGGGTGGAGCTGCCTCCCAGATCAGATTTGGATTTTAGTATATTCCCAGGTCATTAAATAGAGAAGCCAAGAGTTCAGGGCCCACTCCCTTCTCCCCCAACGGAAAATGTGGTGGAGGAATATAAATTACCTTACAGAGTTTCAGGAGAAAGCTTAAATGTGTCTTCCCCGGATTCAATGAGTGGACCACTTTCACACCAAGCTAAACTCAGAAGTTCGGAGGGAGGTCATCTGGGGCCCGTTTTTCCTTCAATGCCAGAACAATTTCCTCTTTAAAAACACAGGCAGAGTTGGAGTCAAACTCCATCCAAACAGGAAATCAAAATTTTAGGTAAAACTGATGCCTTATTTTTAAAGGTCAAGGCTTTGAATACACCAAGTGCGTGTTTCCTGGGCGTCTACTCTAGTCCGATGGCATGTAATTGACCCTGGGGGAAGTGAACTCCCCCAACACCTCAACACACACACACACACACACACACACACACACACACACACACATCTGGCAAAGCTTACAGGAGAAAGGCTTTTAATGGACTGTGATGTCATTTTTCTAAAAAATAAAAACGGAATCAAAAGGTTTCAGCGCTCCTTCCCCATTACTGGGGTCCCCCATACCCCCATGTGTGGCCTGGGCCCTGAGAAGGGAAAGTGGAAGGCCTGGGGCGAGGGGGGATGGGCGCGAGATGGGGGTTGGGTGGTAAGGTGGAAGGGCTGAGCCGGCAGAGGAATCGGGAGTTGGCTGGTGAGCTGCAGCGCCAAGAGGCAGGTGCCAGCTGAGAGTGGGCGGAGGTGCGGGCGCCGGGCCAGGCGGGAGGAGGCCCCGCGTTACCTCTGCCTCTGGGAGAACGGGAGCGCAGACAAGCTCGCCCCGAGGCGCCCCAGCCTCGCCAAATTCCCACTCCCGCCGGCCTTGCCTTCCGGGGACACTGGCGTCCCCGCCGCCCGCAGAGGGAGCCGCGGCCGAGCGACAGCATCCTAGGGAGAAGCCCCAGGTTTCGCCCTGCCTGCCTTGGCCGGCTCGCCGCGCTCCTCCTCGCCGTCGCCCCCCACCCCGCCGCCGGTCCGCCAGCTGGGGCAGCCCGCGCGCGCCCCGGGGCCCTTCACCTGCCGCAGCCGGGCAAAGGCGCACGAAGTGGGCGCCCAGGAGACCCTCATCCCCGCGTCTGCACTCGGCGAGGAAAAGCGGCGCCCGCTAACACCCACGAGCCCCCGCAGCTGTCTGCACCGGGTCCCCAAGTTCAGAGGCTACACCCTTGAAAGCGAGGGGGTGCTGTCCCACTCGCTGAGCACTGCGGCCCCATCGGCCCGAGCCGGACCAAGGGACTCCAGGCACCGATTCCGCCTGCGCCCCGGGCGCCCTCCAGGGTCCCCGGACACCGCCCTCCCGCCCCCGGGGCCCTCCTCGGCCCGCGCGCCCCGCCGTCCCGCGCCCCGGCTGGGCCATGCCCGGCCTGCGCCGGGACCGCTTGCTGACCCTGCTGCTGCTGGGCGCGCTCTTCTCCGCCGACCTCTACTTCCACCTTTGGCCCCAAGTGCAGCGGCAGCTGCGGCCCCGGGAGCGCCCGCCCGGCTGCCAGTGCTCCGGTCGCGCCTCCTCCCCGGCCCAGCACTCGGCCGCAGCCCCCCTGAACCCCGGCAAGGGCGCGCACAACTTTTCCCGAGCTGGGTCCCGGGCTGAGCAGGACGGCGGCGGCCGCTTTCGCTCGCGGTCCAAACTGCAGGCCCTCTTCGCCCACCCACTGTACAACGTCCCGGAGGAGCCTCCTCTCCTAGGGCCCGAAGACTTGCTCCTGGCCAGCCAGGAGGCGCTGCGCTACTACCGGAGGAAGGTGGCCCGCTGGAACAGGTGAGGACCCCGCCCCGGAGACCCGCGCGCGCGCGGACCAGCCAGGGTCTGCTTCCCCGCGCCCGCTGCTCGCTTTCCCCGCCACCCTAGCCCCGGGCAGCGGTGGTGTCGCCTAGCCCGGGAGCGCCGGTGCGGGTTTAGCGTGTATTCGCCGCCCGGGGCCCCACCAGTCTTTGCAGACCTCAGTGTTTATCCCCGGAGTAAGATCTCAGTACGTGAAAGTTTCTTGTGTAACAGCGCAGCGCAGCGAGAAATGCTCTCAACCACTCCCCTGAGCTCTCCCTGTTACTTGCTGTTTTTAGCTTCACTCTCCTTTCTCAACGCCTTCCAACCCCTTCTCTTTGGCCTGAGGCCGAGAGGTGCTGGACTTCGGTTTTCCAGGAGGAGGTTGACAAACAGGGCAACTGCAGAGCTGCTACGAATTCAGCCCTTATCTCTGCTCTTTGGGTCTACCTGGGTGGGTGCCTTCCAGGTGCCACACTAGACCCCAAGACCCAGCTTTTTCCCTTTCCTTATCATCTGCTCAGTGTCAGAGCCCACAAGAGGTCAGCTGGGGCGGGAATAAATGGTCAGTCCCCTGACACTGCCACCCCACTCTTCGTGTTTCTGTGACTTGTCCCTTTCTGGTGAGTGTTCTAAATGTAAGGCAGTCTATTATCTTTCATTACTGTGATGATTTAGGCTGACTTGGGTCAGAGGGCGGATGCTTCTATGAAGAAGAATCTGCCTGGAATTTTTAAAACCTAAAGCAAAATCGAGAGGGGCAAAATATCGAAAATATGTAGAATAAAATTGTGTGTGTGTGTGTGTGTCGTGTTGGAGAAGGTATAATTTTCCTAGCTGAGATCCCCTGGCTATAGCAGAAAGCCTTCACATGAGTTAAAGACTCTATTTTGAAGTACAGAACTTGTCTAAATATCACTCCCAGAGTTCACTTCTGCACCACACCCAACTCTTAATACAAGAGATTTCAAAATGAGATGTCATCAGTGGTTTTGCAGTCCCTCCGGAAGATGAGTAGACGATAAATCTTGGTTGAAACTGAGATCTAGTCCAATTTAACTATTGGTTCATTATCCTGTAGAGCTAAAACTGGAGGGGGCAAGGAAAAAAATGTTTAGAAAATAAAAAGAGAAAGAAGTTGACAGTTACTGGCTGGAATCACTGTGGTGAATTTCAATTCCACTTCTATGGCTGATGATTTTATATTAGAAAGAAAGTAGTTCTCAATTGCCCTGCTAATTGCATGCAATAAAAAGGCAATTTGAGATTGCTTCTCAGACACTGTCATTTTCAATATTACCTTTATTTCATCAATAACATGGGAATTGGGACCAGTGAACTAGGAAATTTTGCCCTTAGAGAAATTGTATACACATCTACTGCAGATTTGAGAATAAGGGACTATAAGCAGCTTTGTAAATATAGATCAGCATTCATTTAGCCACATTTCTGTGACCTTAAACTTCCCTGTGTTACTTTGGGTCTGGAGGAAAGTCCAGGCAAATTGTTTGGCAGAGGAACAAAAAATTTTTCTCACCAAGCCGTACAACCAATTTTAAGCTCAAGTTTTAGACCATATGTATTTTAAAACTTTTACTGAGCAAAAATGATATTGGTCATTTGATAAAGGACTTATGGGGGCTGATAGCATGCACTTTCCTGTATTCAGAAGTCACAGAGCAGTTTCGCATGGATGGTCAAATGTGGCAGTCTCCCAAGCAAGGTTTGAGGCCAACAGGAGAGGCTCAACTTAGTTATTAATCAGAGGACACCCTCCCTCCACTCAAACTATATTGTGTCAATAGGATGAGTATATAAGCAGACGTATTGTGACTGTATCAATGTTAAAAATGGAACCTCGTGTGATTTTGAATCGTACCCAAAGTTCTACTGTAAGAGCCAGGCACTTGGGCCCTTAAGAAAAAGTGCTCCCTCACTTAGGCACAGGACCATGAGGCAGTGCTGATGAATGCCAATACAGTGGGCAGAGCCTCTGGAACCCCCTTTGCAGACAAATGGAGTGGACAACAATGAAAGGAACAATGAATGACCTGGCTCATTGTCTTTCTCTTGCCCAGACAGGCTCTCTCTGTCTGTACCCACAACAACGCTGGTATTGAAAATGAAATGATTTATAAACATATGTTGATGCTTCCATGCCAATAATTACCTAACATTAACTGCTATCCAAAATAAGCATATCAGCAAACTGTCTGCCATGCCACGAGAGGTGCAGGTAATAAAATAACCCGAATCAGCGTTCTTTACCACTAGCCTGGAAGACACCGTTAGTCTGAGTGATTTCTTTCTTTCTCTTTTTTTAAAACCTCCACATGAAGAAGTCTGGTCCTGGTAGGTAGTCAGAAAGCATCTTTCTACAACTCAAACTCATTACCAGCAGGCAATGGTAATGGCTTACTTCGGCTCCCACATTCCTTTTTGATTTCACACAGTCGATGACGGAGCTTGTGCTGTTTTGAATGACTTGGCTCTCGATCCATGTGTTCGCTGGACGTCAGTATTTAGTGAAGTTAATGCAGAAGCTGCGTCGCGTGGTTGGTCGCTAATTTATCCATGTGCTCCTTGACACTGAAGTTTTCAACAGCGCTCCTCAAGCTGCAGTGCTTCCCTTGGTCCCTGTCTTTCCTCTCACAAGGTTACTAAGTGTGGCACCATCCAAGTTCAAAATGCAATCAGGGAAAAGCGTTTCTGTCAGGCCATCAGCTGCTGATCACAGCGAGCAAGCCAGGCTCCATCAGGCATGACGACACCTTTGGCACCTGTCTGGAATTTCGAAGAGCCAGGCTCACAGGCAGCAAGGAGGTGTCATCTTCACTACTTCAGGCCATAAACTAATGAGCCCCAACAGTGCTGCTCTTAGTCCTGATGCTTAATCAGCAGCGAGGGCAGCCACGCTTACCTGGAGCACAGGTAACAACTCATGTTGTATCCGGCATGCTTAGAGGTTCAGCTTCAGCTTCCCTGGGCTACCAGCTGCCCAGGGCTGGACAACATCTGTCCTTAGACATGTGAAAACTGGCGGTTTTGGTCTGGAATTTTGCCCACATGTCTTTGGTCAGTTCTTCTGTAACCTCCTGGCACAGACAGAAAAGTCAAATAGGGTCATGGCTCCCTCATGTGCAAACTCC